>JAXRKP010000004.1:832269-862269 GCA_037039925.1 Doris montereyensis
TTTGTTTTTGATATTCTCTTTTTCCTAACTGAAATCATGACAATCAAACCTTGCATAAAAATTATTTAAATCATTAAGATAGGACACAGAATCAGACACCACTTCCAAACTATTACGCTGCGACTCATTCATCAAATGCATACCCTTCCATATTTTATTCATGTTATTTAATTGGAAATTTTCTTTAATCTTATTTTTATACTCCTTTTTACCTTTATCAATGACCTTTCTTATTTCCTTTTGGACTATACGATGCTCATTTTTATCATTCGCCTGAAATGCTTTTTTTCTTTTTGTTTAAGAGCTCTTTTTTTAAACAGTAACCAATGGCTTATTATTGCTGAAAATTTAAATATATTATATATAGCGAAACAATTCTGTTATCAACGATCTTTTGAAGGAATCTAGTGATTTGGAATTTCGTGTTGATTTTTGGCAAATACACCACACATGCAGATCAACATCTTTCTTTCTTTTTTCTTTATCAGCTCCCATTTCTACCTTCCAGTGTATGGGTATAGATGCCCGAAATGATCTTTCCCCAGGCTGCTCTGTCCTGACATTTTCTGCTTCCTTCAGTGAAAGTTAAATCGTTTTGTTTTAATGCCGCTTTTATATCTTCTTCCCACTTTTCCCGAGATCTGTCTTTTGGTCTGTTACCTTA
The DNA here is from genome assembly GCA_037039925.1 of Doris montereyensis. Classification (NCBI taxonomy): domain Eukaryota; kingdom Metazoa; phylum Mollusca; class Gastropoda; order Nudibranchia; family Dorididae; genus Doris; species Doris montereyensis. The sequence goes on from JAXRKP010000004.1 coordinate 832,934, forward strand.
AGTATTAGCACTGTATACTGATTTAGCTATTATATTGTCATTCATCCTGTTTACATGCCCAAATCATCTCATTTGTTTTATTTCTATCTTAGTTTTAATGCCATCTGCTTTGGTTTGATCTCTTATTGTTATGTTTCTGATTTTGTCTCTTTTAGTTTTCCCTATTACTCTTCTTAGATATTTTATTTCAGCTGCTTGTACTCTACTTTATTCCCCAGTGTCTAAGGTCCAGGTTTCACTACCATAGAGGAGAGTAGGACAATAAACTGTGTTGTATACTGCCCCTTTGGTTTTTGTTGACAATTTTTGTTTACCTACAAATGCCTTTCCTAGATGGTTATATATTGTCATTGCCTTTTTCATTCTCTGCCTGATTCTCTTAGTTTTCCCTCTGAGTTAATTATTACTCCTAGGTAATTGTAACTTTGAACTTGTTCTAAAATGTCCCTGGTCAATTTAAAATTTTGTGTTTTAGTTTCCTAGTTACTAGCATTGTTTTGGTTTTCTTTGCATTTACTCTCATTCCTCTTTTATTTAATTCATTATTCATCATGTTGATTTCGACTGGAGGTCCCTTTCTGATTTTCCAAACAGAACTAAATCATCAGCAAATGAAAGCATTGATACATTTACTGGTTTGAACTTCCACATACCTACATTCATTTTCTTCATTTTTGAGGATGCCTTTGTGACTGAATCCATAAATGTGATAAACAAAAGAGGACTTAGGATACAACCCTGTCTTACTCCTATATCTACATCAAATTCTTCAGATACATTTCCAGTTACTCTCATCACACCTGATGGTTTATTGTAAAAACCTTTAATGGCTTCTATTAAATTTTGTTCTACATTGTGTTCTTTTAAGGAATGCCATAGTTCGCCCCACCTCATAGTGTCAAATGCCTTTTCTAAGTCAATAAAACACAGGTGCAAGTCAATGTTTCTCTCAAGGACTTTTTAAAATTACTTGTCTTATTGTAAATATGTGGTCTTGTACACTTCTTCCTGGTCTAAATCCACTCTGGTGTTCTTCAATCTGATCCTCTGAAATTTTCCTTAGTCTCATTTCCAGAATCCTGGGATATACTTTTTCTACGCTAAGTAGTGATATCCCTCTATAGTTTGAGAATTTCCATATTTGATCCTTTTTTGTGTATTGGTACTACCATTCCCTTATTCCAGTCGTCTGGTACCAGTTTGGACTTCCATGCTTGTTGACATATTGCATGTAGTAGTTTGTCTGCCTCTCTCCCTTGGTTTTTAATCATTTCTGGATAAACTTGATCTTCTCCTGGGGCTTTTCCTGATTTCGCTTTTCTTATAGCTGTTTGGAGTTCTTCCATTGAGATATCTACATCTTCAGCTGTCTCCTATGGATTACATGTTACTCTTACTAATTGATCTGTACTCCTTGTTTCATGTGTACTGGAAGGATTATGTAATTGTTGAAAATACTTTCTCCTTGTTTCCATGATTTCGCTGTCTCCTTTCCATTATTTCTCCTTTGGCGTTCTTAATTTGTCGTATTGGGAATGCTTTGGTCTTTCTCATGCTCTTCAATGCTCCACAGAACAGCTTTTGATTTCCTTGACATCTTTCTTGAAATCTTTGTCCAAACTTTTCTCATTGTTCCTGTTTTGCTTTCCTAACTTCCTCTTTGGCGATACTTCTTTAACTCACGTAATCTATCCTATCCTCTGGTCTCTTTGTTTGCAATTATTTCTTCCAGGCATCCTTCATTCTTTTCTTTGATCTTAGTCTTGACATTCTCATTCCACCATGCTGCTGTTCTCCTTTAATTTGTTTCCTACCACAGACCTCTTCAGTACAACTGAGGAGTGTTTCTTTATACATTTGCCAATTTTTTTCTATTGTGCTAACATTCAGATCCATCTGCCTTTCACTGATAAATCTTTTTATCCTGCATTGGTATATCTGTTTTATTATTGGTTCATTTAGTTCTTCTATTTTGAGTTCAGTAGCTTTCTTTCTTTTCTTTTCTGTTTGTTTTCTTCAGTCAGTAATTTCATTTTGACAATCACTAGGTGATGATCACTAAATATTTCTGCTCCCCTGTTTACTCTTGCATCCATTGTACTGTAAAAAAAGGAGCTGCTAACTATTATGTAGTCTATGATTGACTGTTCACATCTGTCTTCATTTAGTCTTGTATATTTGTGGATATCTTTATGAGGAATGAAGGTGTTTTCTATTTTCATGTTATTCTTTAGGCAAAAATCTATTAATCTCTCTCCATTTGGAAAAGTTGTTGTCTCTCCTTCTTTACCTATTACTCCTCCTCATGTTTCTACATTGTTGCCTACTCTAGCGTTTAAATCTCCTAAAACCATTAGTTCTTGTTTCGGTTTGAGATTCTCTGCAGCTATTTGTAAATCGTTTTCGAAGATATCTTTTTCTTCTTTATTTGCGTCTTCGTTTGGTCCATAAGCTATTGATAATTTAATTTCTCATCCTTTTGGTTTAATATTTACCTCTAATAGCCGTGGGCTTATAAATTTCCAACTTTCTAGTAGATTTTCTTGCCTTTTATGCATTAGGAGGCTTACTCCTGCTCTAGCTCTATCTTTGACATCTACTCCTGAGAAGATTAAAGTATGATTTGGTCCTACATTTTCTATTTCTTTGCCCGTCTTGCTTTGTTTCCTTAATGGCCAAAATTTTTCTTTGAATATTCCATATTCCAAAAATCACAGTCCGTGTTCTTTTCATGTTCGTCTTCGAAAGTTCAATACGGGTATATTATCATATTTAATACTTTGAATGAGTTTGTTTTTGGATAAACAGGGGATGAGCCCACTGTGCCCTAGGTGGGGATGGGGCTGCCCTGAGCCCCCTACTGGGCCTTGTTATTTTCTGTCAGGCCTAACTCCCTTAGCCTTTGGTCATTCAAGATCAGCCTGCAAGGCAGCAGGTTGTTTCATGTCAGGGTTAACTCCATTAGCCTTTGGTCAGCCACGACTCACCTGCAAGGCAGCAGACTAGTGGAGAGCGGGACCGCTAATCCCCATACAGGTGCTTACCTGTCCGCAGCCCGGACGAATCAAAATGCCACAATCAAATGTTGAGCAAGATCTAGATCTAGATTTATTTAAAGATAGATCTACATTTTGTTCTAATCAAGGGATCATGAGAATCTGCCTGATTATGCTTTCTGAAATGTTATATTTCCCGCGAAATCTCCAGAACTCTACTGTTGAAATAAAATAGCATTATATCATAACAAGCATGTTAAACCCCAGGGTGATGACAAGTACGGTTATTAGATCGGATTAGTATTCAATACTGAAGTAAAGCGGACAGGCGTGAACGGTTGGCCTACTATTCTAACTTCTTATTGATTTAAGCTGTTCAATGAAAATTCTACTCAAAGACCGTGGGAAATGAAATGTTAACTGATTAAACGTTACTTCTGGTGGAAACATTCCTCAAGTGAAAACGATCTTGGGATCATTAGAACCTACATGCAAAATATGGGCACTCTAAGTGGCCAGGCAAACAAAGAACAAAGAACGACCAACTCAGAATTATATTATATATATATATATATATATATATATATATATATATATATATATATATATATATATATATATATATATATATATATATATATGCCTGATTTGCAAAAAAATAGCGTATGTATTATTGAACAAATAAATTCTCAAAATGTTTACAAAATATCAAACAAATCTGACATCATTTTATCAAATTGATAAGAGGAACTTGTATTGCCACATTTTATGCAAATCGGTCGATTTTATGTCTTATGAAGATATATTGAAAATTTTGGGACCTCAAGACTTTGAAATAAAGACGATAATATAAATTACCGATCTGATTTCAATTATTTTCATGGAACGCTTAATAAAGGTTTTGATTTGATTTGATTAGATTTACCCACATTCACAACTATGGTGATCTCGGGGTTTTTGGTAGGATTATAAATTTTGCCCGGACTGCCCTGTAAACAGCCAAGGGATCTTTAACACGCACAGTGTTGTTATCTGCATACGGTATCTCCTTTTTATCGTCTGTTTCCGATGGGACTAAGTGTCGATCTACCTACCTGGGCTAGGGGGTAGATATTGCTCGAAAAAATCGAGACAAATTTTCAACCATCGGCGGGGCTCGAGTCCTCGCTTAATAAAAGGAGATATATTTAATATTTTTGTCACAGGCTGCTCTACAACACTTAGGCATCACTTTTCTATGTCACGAACATTTAACATGTGGCATGATCGTAAACTTCAAACCAAAAATTCAAAAATAAAATACGTAGTCAATGATAAAATGGTTTTTTCATAGTCATCTTTATCTCTATGTCATTGTATTACAGGGTTTAATAAAGGTTGTCAGTCCTCTGAACATCTATGTCATTGTATTACAGGGTTTAATAAAGGTTGTCAGTCCTCTGAACATCTCTATGTCATTGTATTACAGGGTTTAATAAAGGTTGTCAGTCCTCTGAACATCTCTATGTCATTGTATTACAGGGTTTAATAAGGTTGTCAGTCCTCTGAACATCTCTATGTCATTGTATTACAGGGTTTAATAAAGGTTGTCAGTCCTCTGAACATCTCTATGTCATTGTATTACAGGGTTTAATAAAGGTTGTCAGTCCTCTGAACATCTCTATGTCATTGTATTACAGGGTTTAATAAAGGTTGTCAGTCCTCTGAACATCTCTATGTCATTGTATTACAGGGTTTAATAAAGGTTGTCAGTCCTCTGAACATCTCTATGTCATTGTATTACAGGGTTTAATAAAGGTTGTCAGTCCTCTGAACATCTCTATGTCATTGTATTACAGGGTTTAATAAGTCCTCTGAACATCTCTATGTCATTGTATTACAGGGTTTAATAAAGGTTGTCAGGTTGTCCTCTGAACATCTCTATGTCATTGTATTACAGGGTTTAATAAAGGTTGTCAGTCCTCTGAACATCTCTATGTCATTGTATTACAGGGTTTAATAAAGGTTGTCAGTCCTCTGAACATCTCTATGTCATTGTATTACAGGGTTTAATAAAGGTTGTCAGTCCTCTGAACATCTCTATGTCATTGTATTACAGGGTTTAATAAAGGTTGTCAGTCCTCTGAACATCTCTGTCATCGTATTCAGGGGGTTTTAATAAAGGTTGTCAGTCCTCTGAACATCTCTATGTCATTGTATTACAGGGTTTAATAAAGGTTGTCAGTCCTCTGAACATCTCTATGTCATTGTATTACAGGGTTTAATAAAGGTTGTCAGTCCTCTGAACATCTCTCTGATATTGATGTTGATTAATTGATGTTGATTGTAAAAATACTGAATACCCTACTATACATAATATACTGCTCTTGTTTTCAAGCACACGCACCACTTACTTCGCTGTAAGGGCTCCTTCCAGGAAACCAGCAGCATACATGATATCTTCATTCTCTTCTCTTGGTCCTTCAGAGAAACCCGAAGAAAGGTCTAGAATACCCCAACCAGCTGACAGAAGGGTGTCATTGAAGAAGAAACAGCTGTTGCAGATTTCCAATCTAGTTTGCAAAACACTAATTTGCATTATTTGTTTTTGCAATATGCACTAGCGGATTTCAAATTGGCTGAGGATGAAGTGGAAATGGACCGAAACAATCTAGGTGATGGAACAGTTTGAAGGATGGGTGGGGGGGGGGGGGGGTTCTGAAGTGATTTTTTTTTCTTTTTTGTTTTTGAGTTTGGGTTTCTCTATTTAGTAAATATAAGAGTAAGTGTCAGTGTCAAAATATAATCTAGGTTTACTTGGGCACTGTTGTGAAAACAGACTTCAAAAGGACTAGTTTTTTTGTCAGATTTGGATATTTACTGCCACATGTAAAGGTTTTCAGTGCCATCTGCTCAGTCAGTGTTAGGGTAATTGACGTCAACATTTTGACTGATTTTACCTAGCTCACCTGCAAAATATTTCATTAAAAAAAATTATACGTCATATGGATATTTCTCTGCCATTAACTTGTAGATAAATGATCGTTCTGCCCGAATGCGCAAATAACAGGAAATCGACATTTTTGGTCCCAAACTTGTCAATCCAGGTGTCGCCGCCCCACCCCTTCCTTAAAACACTGATTGGTATACATGTAATAAGACAATAATGTATTTCTCGCTCGAGTATTATATCAGCAAATTGCCAGATCTCCTTCCTGGTTCCACTCACATACCCTCTCCTCCGGGTTTCGAGAAGATAAATAGGGTTTATTATGGTTCACATGTAATATGACACCATACGTCGCTTTTGTAATAACAAAAATATCTGGTTTAATGTTGTGTGTGGAATAATGGTTGTCTATTTATTCAAGATCCTTTAACTTATGCATTTATCACTTATTCTAGCGTCGGGGTTTAGTGGATAAATTGTCGGATTTGAAATCATGACGTCCTGGGTTCGAATCCTAGCAATGCTAAGTCCGACATTATGTCCCTTGATAAATACATAACACGTATTACCCTACTTTACTCAGGTACAAATGAGTACCAACAACAGCTTGAGGGGACAAATCTGCGAGAGCTTAACGTCCAGTTCAGAAGATGATAGAAACCGTTTCACGCAGTAGAAAAACCAGGACCGTAAGGGCCTTGAAGAAACTTTACTTTGTTATCACTTATTCATCAATTGTCTATTTATTTATCAACGTATCGCTACAATTGAGCGTACTATGATGATCTTGAGTTCGGGATCAACTTCGGGAAGGCATCGAAGCAAAAACACAATATAGAAAGTATGGCATAGTGTTCATTGATTTGTGTGTTGGTGTTGCTTTATCATCTCGTCATGGGACACAACTCTCTTTCCTCCCATGGTGTCACTCCAGACTGACGTTATCAGCACAATACAATACAACAAAAGTAATCCCAGCCAGATACCACTCACAAGTGCAAATATACATCATAACATCAACTCATTTTCACATACTGATTGTCATCACAGTGACGCCCACACGCTACGAGACAGTGATATCGACCGGACACCTGGCAACCACCAGCCAAGATTTATTACCAGGTACTGAGTCTTCAGCACGATGGCACGACGACACTAGCATACTTCAAGTACCCGCCATACAGTATCAGTTGATAACATGATTTGACATGTGAAGCACTTTACCCAAATAAACTTGTTGATAAAACTTTCTTTCTTTCTTTATCTTTATCAGCTCCCATTCTACCTTCCGGTGTATGGGTTTGAGATGCCCGAAATGATATTTCTCCAGCCTGCCCTGTCCTGACAGTTTCTGTTTCCTCCCGTGAAAATTATTTTTTTGCGTTAATGCCTCTTTTATATCTTCCTTCCACTTTCTCCCGAGGTCTGCCTTTTGGTCTTTTATCTTGAGTTTTAGCACTGTATACTGATTTAGCTATTCTATTGTCGTTCATTCTGTTTACATGCCCAAACCATCTCAGTTGATACATTTCTATCTTAGTTTTTATGTTATCTGCTTTGGTTTGATCTCTTATTGTTGTGTTTTTGATTTTATATCTTTTAGTTTTGCCTACAACTCTTCTTAGATATTTTATTTCGGCTGCCTGCACTCTACTGTATTCCCTAGTGTCTAAGGTACAGATTTCACTGCCATAGAGGAGAGTAGGACAATAAACTGTGTTGTATACTGCCATTTTTGGTTTTTGTTGACAATTCTTGCTTACCTACAAATTCCTTTTCTAGATGGTTATATATTGCACTTGCCTTTTCGATTCTCTGGCTGATTTCTTCTCTTAGTTTTCCCTCTGAGTTAATCATTACTCCTAAGTAATTGTAGCTTTGAACTTGTTCTAAATTCTCCCTACCCAATTTAAGATTTTGTGTTTTAGCTTTCCTAGTTACTAGCATTGTTTTGGTTTTCTTTGCATTTACTCTCATTCCTCTTTTATTTAATTCATTATTCATTAAGTTGATATTTGACTGGAGGTCCCTTTCTGATTTCCCAAACAGAACTAAATCATCAGCTAATGAAAGCATTGATACATTTACTGGTTTGAGCTTCCGCATACTTACATTCCTTTTCTTCATGTTTGAGGATGCCTCTGCGACTGAATCCATAAATGTGATAAACAAAAGAGGACTTAGGACACAACCCTGTCTTACCCCTATATCTCTCATGTTGGTTTATTGTAAAACTTTTAATGGCTTCTATTAAATTTTGCTCTACATTGTGTTCCTTTAAGGAATGTCATAGTTCGTCCCTCCTCACAGTGTCAAATGCCTTTTCTAAGTCAATAAAACACAGGTGCAAGTCAATGTTTCTCTCAAGGAATTTTTCTATTATTTGTCTAATTGTAAACATGTGATCTTGTACACTTCTTCCTGGTCTATATCCACTCTGATGTTCTTCAATCTGATCCTTTACTCTTTTCCTTAGTCTCATTTCCAGTATCCTGGGATATACTTTTCCTGCTATGCTAAGTATTGATATCCCTCTATAGTTTTAGAATTCCATAGTTGATGCTTTCTTATGTATTGGTACTACCGTTCCTTTTTCCAGTCGTCTGACACCTGTTTTTGGACTTCCATGCTTGTTGGCATATTGCTTGTAGTAGTTTGTCTGCCTCCCTCCCTTGGTTTTTAATCATTTGGGGATAAACTTGATCTGCTCCTGGGGATTTTCCTGATTTCGCTTTTCTTATAGCTGTTTAGATTTCTTCCATTGACATATATACATCATCAGCTGTCTTCTCTGGATTACTTGCTACCCTTACTAATTGATCTGTACTCCTTGTTTCATATGTTCTGAAGGGATTATGTAATTGTTGAAAATAATTTCTCCATGTTTCCATGATTTCGCTGTCTTCTTTTATTATTTTTCCTTTGGCATTCTTAATTTGTCGTATTGGGCATGCGTTGGTCTTTCTCATGCTCTTCATTGCTCCCCAGAACAGCTTTTGATTTTCTTGATAGCTTTCTGGAAGTCTTTGTCCAAACTCTTCCCATTGTTCCTGTTTTTGCTTTCCTAACTTCCGCTTTGGCGATAGTTCTTTTATTCACGTAATCTATTCTATCCTCTGGTCTCTTTTTTTTGCATGTATTTCTTCCAGGCATCCTTCTTTGTAAAAAAATCTTAGTCTTGACATTCTCATTCCACCATGCTGCTCATTTCCTATTTCCTTTAATTTGTTTCCGACCACAGACCTCTTAGTACAAATGAAGAGTGTTTCTTTATATATTTGCCACTTTTTTTTGTATTATCTATCATTCAGATCCACTGATAAATCTTTTTATCCTAGATTGGCATACCTGTTTTACTACTGGTTTATTTAGTTCCTCTATTTTGAGTTTAGTAGATTTATTCTCTTTCTGTTTGTTTTCTTCAGTCAGTTATCTCATTTTGGCAATCACTAAGTGATGATCATTAAACATTTCTGCTCCTCTGTTTACTCTTGTAAAAAGGGAGCTGCTATGTACTATTATTGACTTTTCACACCTGTCTTCATTTACTCTTGTATATTTGTGAATATCTTTATGAGGAAAAAAGGTGTTGGCTATTTTGATGTTATTCTTTAGACAAAAACCTATTAGTCTCTCTCTATTTGGAGAAGTTGTTGTCTCTCCTTCTTTACCTATTACTCCTCCTGACGTTTCTAAATGGTTGCCTACTCTAGCCTTTAAATCTCATAAAAGCATTAGTTCCTGTTTTGGGTTAAAGATGCTCTGCAGCTATTTGTAAATCGTTTTCGAAGATATCTTTTCTTCTTTAGTTGCGTCTTCGTTTGGTCCATAATCTATTGATAATATAATTTCTCACCCATTTGGTTTAATATTTACCTCTAATAGCCGTGGGCTTACAAATTTCCAACTTTCTAGTAGCTTTTCATGCCTTTTATGCACTAGGAGGCCTACTTCTGCTCTAGCTATATCTTTAACATCTACTCCTGCGAAGATTAAAATATGATTCGGTCCTACATTTTCTATTCCTTGTCCTTTTTCATTGTTTTTGTAATGGCCAAAATATCTACTTTGAATTTTTTCCATTTCTTCAATTCTAACTCTTTTCCATTTATTGCCCTGACGTTCCATGTTCCAAAAATCACAGTTCGTATTCGTTTCCAAGTTCGTCTTCGAAAGATCAAGCCAGTGGTATTATATTGATTTCTCTGAATCTGCTTGGTTTTGGATAAGCAGGGGATTAGCCCACTGTACTCTAGGTAGATGGTGGGGTTGTCATCTTGAGGCCACCTACCAGGCCTTGGTATTTTCTGTCAGGGTTAACTCTCTTAGTCTTTAGTCATTCAAGAGCAGCCTGCAAGGCAGCAGGTTGTTATTTTTCTGTCAGGGTTAACTCCCTTAGCCTTTGGTCAACCAAGACCGGCCTGCAAGGCAGCAGGTTGTTTTCTGTCAGGGTTAACTCATTTAGCCTTTGGCCAGCCAAGACCCATCTGCAAGGCAGCAGGAGACTCGTGTGGCTTGCCTGTCCACTGCCCGGTATATATCTTATATAATTTTAAAAAATCGTTTATTTTCTATCACCTCACCTGATTAAACGATCAATCGAGTTGATATTTTGTATGGAAATACTCGAAGGTATGATCCTTCATTTTCAAATCCCTTTAACTCTACTCATTTATCGTATAATTAATTGTCTTGAGTTATTTTTTATTTTTTTTGACTTGATGGAGGTTGTTGTTTCGAAGCGTAAACAACTAAAACAAGTAAACTAGACCATTACAAAAGTGCGAACATTAAATTTGTAATTCTAAATAAATTCTCAGAGTAGGAGACATTATGGTGAATCTTCGGAGGGAAAGTCAGAAACGACAATACTTACAACAGATTACTAAGACAACTTAACAAAATTAGCTACAGGCAGCGAAGAAAAAAAGAAGAATAAGAAAAGGAGAAGAAGAAGAAAAAGAAGAAGAATAAGAAAAAAGAAGAAGAAGAAGAAGAAGAAGAAGAAGAAGAAGAAGAAGAAGAAGAAGAAGAAGAAGAAGAAGAAGAAGAAGAAGAAGAAGAAGAAGAAGAAGAAGAAGAAGAAGAAGAAGAAGAAGAAGAAGAAGAAGAAGAAGAAGAAGAAGAAGAAGAAGAAGAAGAAGAAGAAGAAGAAGAAGAAGAAGAAGAAGAAGAAGAAGAAGAAGAAGAAGAAGAAGAAGAAGAAGAAGAAGAAGAAGAAGAAGAAGAAGAAGAAGAAGAAGAAGAAGAAGAAGAAGAAGAAGAAGAAGAAGAGAAGAAGAAGAAGAAGAAGAAGAAGAAGAAGAAGAAGAAGAAGAAGAAGAAGAAGAAGAAGAAGAAGAAGAAGAAGAAGAAGAAGAAGAAGAAGAAGAAGAAGAAGAAGAAAGAAGAAGAAGAAGAAGAAGAAGAAGAAGAAGAAGAAGAAGAAGAAGAAGAAGAAGAAGAAGAAGAAGAAGAAGAAGAAGAAGAAGAAGAAGAAGAAGAAGAAGAAGAAGAAGAAGAAGAAGAAAAAGAAGAAGAAGAAGAAGAAGAAAAGAAGAAGAAGAAGAAGAAGAAGAAGAAGAAGAAGAAGAAGAAGAAGAAGAAGAAGAAGAAGAAGAAGAAGAAGAAGAAGAAGAAGAAGAAGAAGAAGAAGAAGAAGAAGAAGAAAAAGAAGAAGAAGAAGAAGAAGAAGAAGAAGAAGAAGAAGAAGAAGAAGAAGAAGAAGAAGAAGAAGAAGAAGAAGAAGAAGAAGAAGAAGAAGAAGAAGAAAAAGAAGAAGAAGAAGAAGAAGAAGAAGAAGAAGAAGAAGAAGAAGAAGAAGAAGAAGAAGAAGAAGAAGAAGAAGAAGAAGAAGAAGAAGAAGAAGAAGAAGAAGAAGAAGAAGAAGAAGAAGAAGAAGAAGAAGAAGAAGAAGAAGAAGAAGAAGAAGAAAAGAAGAAGAAGAAGAAGAAGAAAAAGAAGAAGAAGAAGAAAAAGAAGAAGAAGAAGAAGAAGAAGAAGAAGAAGAAGAAAGAAGAAGAAGAAGAAGAAGAAGAAGAAGAAGGAAGAAGAAGAAGAGAAAAGTAAGAAAAAGAAGAAGAACAAAAGAAGGAAGAAGAAGAAGATGGAAAAAGAAGAAGAAGAAGAGGAGGAGGAGGAAGAGTAAAAGGAAAAAGGACGGGATGGAGGAACAGAAGAAGAAGAAGAAAAAAGAAGACAAGGACGATGAATATTAGGGTATGTTATCTTTCCTTGAAATTGTGGAAAACTCCACTAGTATCATTCCCTGAGAGGTCCATCTGAGGGCTATTTTAGGGATGGCATCAGCATTCATCCTAAGAATGTGACCAGTCCTTCCATCTTCTCTTCCTCACTATGTGGAATATTAACTCCAGTGATGTTCTTTCTTGAAGGTCGTTGTTTGATATTGTGTTTAGCCATATATAAATATATAAAGATTAGTAACTGCCCTAGCTCAATAACGATATCAATAAATGATAAATGTCTGGTATGTTTCAAAAGTAAATTCCTCTTGTCATAAACATTTGGGAGCTTTTGTCAAAAGAAGCACAACGAATTGTTGCCTTTTTAAAAAATTCGTTTTAAGATTTTAATCACAAATCAAAATATAACAGATGTTGAGTCATAGTACAACTGCTGGGTTTGGGAAAAATACAACACTTTAACTTTAATACAAAAACTTCTCAATCAATCAAATCAAGATATACAAATGTTTGCTGCTTCTTGCTGTGTTTAAATCTAATAATAGGCCAATCATCATTCACATCTCGTCTAGTATTAATCATGTACATAGGGCCCTGTTCTTATGAATGTAAAGTTGAAGGTAGGAGGTAGACCAACATGAGAGTAATTTTGGAATATTCCTGTCCAGGAGAAAGGTTCCAACCCAGTGCCCAACGTTGGTCCGTTGATGATGTCAGCCTCCAAACTTTTGGCCATGAACAAGTCCGTTACCTGCATTGATTATTAAAAAAACACCAAAACATGTATGCTTCTGATTGCTTTAGTTAACTCAGTTCATAGGTAGCACGCTTTTCACGGCGAGGCGATAAGTACCGACGCGGAAGTCGCAAGTTTAATCCCCATAGTAGCCAACATAGTGTTTGTCTATGCTTTGTTTTGTCTCCTATGGGGCTTTTTAATATTATGTAATGTCATTTCCTCCACTTTCGACATGCCTTGCCTCACTGTTTGGGTTGATTTTGTAAGTAACCCTTAGAGTAGGGTAAAGGTGGAACTACCACTACATAATTAAATTAATTATGTGAAACACCAAACAATATTATCTTTTAGTAAATATCATATTTTCTCTTTAAATACAATATCGTAAGTAAACATCATAATTTGTATTATATGTCTTCTTAAAAAAAAATGATATCAAATGGAAAATAATGTAAATGTAAAGAACAAAAATGAGAAGAAAATAGAGAAGCCTGAAATAAAAACAAAAAGTTAAAAAATCAAATGAGCCATGATAAGGCGTCCCGCACAGTGACTTTTTGTATCTATATAAATAAAACAAGAAGCTTGTTTCACTGTAATTTATATATGTTTTAGGGGTAACATAATGGTAATATAGTAGTACATGCATCTTAATTATTATTTCTTTTATGCTACAGGCAACTTGGCCTCGTAAATCAGGTAAATACCTTGGTGTCATAGCATCCGCCAGGACTAGGATTCTCTTGGTCAAGGTCACCTCTTGCACATATGGCCAACCATGGATTGCCTTCACTGTAAGGGTCCTTGTGAAAATCTATTTTATCAAGCAGACCAAGGAATAGAGCATGGTTGGTAAGATAATGAAATCAATTCTTCTAATATAGTATGTAATAAAAACTTCTAATATAGTATGTAATAAAAACTTCTATTATAGTATGTAATAAAAACTTCTATAATAGTATGTAATAAAAACTTCTATTATAGTATGTAATAAAAAACTTCTATTATAGTATGTAATAAAAACTTCTATTATAGTATGTAATAATAAACTTCTATTATAGTATGCAAAAAAAAAATAAAAACTTCTATTATAGTATGTAATAAAAATAAAAACTTCTATTATAGTATGTAATAAAAACTTCTATTATAGCATGTAATAAAAAACTTCTATTATAGTATGTGATAAAAACTTCTATTATAGTATGTAATAAAACTTCTATTATAGTATGTAATAAAAATAAAAACTTCTATTATAGTACGTAATAAAAATAAAAACTTCTATTATAGTATGTAATAAAAACTTCTATTATAGTATGTAATAAAAACTTCTATTATAGTATGTAATAAAAACTTCTATTATAGTATGTAATAAAAACTTCTATTATAGCATGTAATAAAAACTTCTATTATAGTATGTAATAAAAACTTCTATTATAGTATGTAATAAAAACTTCTATTATAGCATGTAATAAAAACTTCTATTATAGTATGTGATAAAAACTTCTATTATAGTATGTAATAAAAACTTCTAATTATAGTATGTAATAAAAACTTCTATTATAGTATGTAATAAAAACTTCTATTATAGCATGTAATAAGAACTTCTATTATAGTATGTAATAACAGTTCTTTCTCATTTTGTCTTGTCTCAGTAACTACACAGACGTTGCGTCTTTGAAACTAACTAGAACTGTCTACAGTTACCCATTCCTGTTTAAAGGCTTACTTTTATGCAATGAGAAGTAAACTATGGAAATCAGTTTTCCCAAAAGGTATCATTTTGCTGAAACAGTTTTCATTTCAATGCGTTTACCTTCATGCAGTCTCCATTTTTCAAAAGACCAAAATATTTGGCAATGGCAAATGTTGCCTTTTTCAATGAAGCTCTTCATTGTGATCTTACACCTTAAAGTTTTCAACAGGAAATGTAATGCATACATTTCAGGGATAACCCATAAATAATCTTACTGAATGGCAAATAAATTTATTTTGATTATGTACATATACGTATGTCAGTTTTGTATAAATCACGCAACCAGTGGGAGGGGGGTGGGTCCCCTCCCCCTTGGTCCCCACTTGGAGGAATATCAGGGTTTCGGGGGGAGGGTGTTGCCCTCGTAGATTGGCAGATTGCGTTACTTTGATTGTACCCTCTGAGGCAGACAGTTTGGGAAAGGGGGGGGAGTGCCATTAGCTTCTATATGGTGAAAGGGTGCACGCACCAGAAAAGGTTGAAAACCACTTGTGTAAAGTAAAGTTTCTTCAAGGCCGTTATGGTCCATAGAGCCGGAGCTCGTCCCGGTTTCTGTAGCGTTTTTTTGCGTTATAGATGTTATATACCAAATTTTTGGGCAATCGGACAATAAATAAAAAAAGTAGATCGCATATCACTCTCAAAAAGTAACATTGTGAGAAAATCGCATGTTTAACAATTTTTTCCGTTATTTTAATGTCGTTTCGCATATAAACACATAAAAGAATAATATAACACTTTGAAACATCATATAACCGTGAGTGGCTATCAAATACTTCATGTCGACCCTATTTCAACTGCTCCAGATCCCATATACTCATGTCGGGATGGCATTTGTTTTATAACAGGTGCACCGGAATGTTTCCCATAATATTCGGCCGATCTTATATAATGTTGACAATAATTCATCAAAAGTAGATTTTTCGGATAGAGTACTTTGAGGTAATTAAAATGAGTGCCATCTTGTTATACTTTAGTCAATACTTCCAGCTTTTATGATATAACCAATATGTTGAAGGTTAGGCCGGTATAATTGTTTTAAAAACCATATAAAATGAAAACATCGATACTGAGCCTTTGTTATGGTATGAATGTCAAGGTAATGAACTGTTCCATCCAGTAGAACCCGGGACCTCATGATCTCAAGCCCCGAAGCCTAACCGCTCGGTCACCGGCGCCAACCGCTTACGTAAATAGAGATATTAAGAGATTTATGCTTACCGTTGGATCTCATTATTTTCTTCATAGATTCCAAATCAGTGACATCTCCCTGGTCTCTGCGAAAAATCTTTGCTCTCGGTGCCAGGGAATAGGAATAATGGAGGCCGTGTTTCTGCTCAAATTCTCGATAACCACTTTTGTTGTAAATCTCCGTAAAGTAAGGAATGTTGTAAGATGGAAAGTAGCCTGAAAAGCCATAAGAACATTAATTTTTATTCCTTAACAATTAAGATAAAGATAAAGATGGATTTATACTCCGTATCTTCGCACAAGTGCAGGCTCACTGACTGGACATGATTTATCCTCCAGCAGGCCATTTCATTCAAAGTCGTTCTCACCTCCCTCCTGGGGGCATACAGTACAGGCGCTTCGTACTAACACTCTGACAATACTTTTCTCTACCTATAGCTTGGTACTCATTCATGCCTGGCTCAAGTGAGGAAAGTAGAGCGAAGGCATTTCCGTAGAGTACAACGTTAAGAAAAAAACACATGGACCAGCCATGAGGTTTGAACCATGTCGTCGTGATTACAAGCTCACAACACTATGGATTTGCTCCAACACCTCTTAAGGTTTTTCCAAGCTTTCTAAAAACAAACAAACTATTTATACGACTTTATTTAAAGACATTAAAAAAAAGAAACATCATACGGTTAGGGATATAAAACTAATCAACTTTACGATGCAAACCAAATGGGACAGAAGGGTGTTGCGTCATTTTTGAGTGTTTTCCCTTTATGTATTTTGTTCTATATATAACTCTGTGATATATTTTAAAACATTCATCTGTTATCAAGCATTTCATTTTCAGACTCAGATACAATATAAGTTTTCTTCCAACAGACGAGGAAAACGGATTGGGGTGTTGGAGGCTAACGTGCTCTTATGGTATGTGATCATTTTGTAAATGAGATATATACGATTTGAATCTTAGACGTGTAATATTTAATTTGATTTTTTCAGGTCAAGACCATGTCTCCATATCATTCGTTGGCTGAAGCTAGGACCTTGATCGTTAAAAATCTTTTGAAGTTGGCAAAGACAGAACATTGTTACCTACATTTTGGCAATGATTACATTTACAAATAAAACAATGGGTTAACTTTAACTTCGTACACCAGTGGTAAGTCATAGAGTACCTTCTCTAAGTATCGGTGTGAGATCGTCAGCCACAACCAGTCCAGGAATTTGCTCAGCCACCCAAAGAGTGTTATCTGGCAGAGGCTTTTTCGGCGTCACCTTCTTGAGATCAATCACCATATACTGGTTATTGTATGTGCCTGTGAACAACAAAATTAAATCTTTTGATGAAATGTATGTATCTTACAGTTCAAGGAAAATGGAAGCCATTGTTACAGACCAAAAACACCTCAAATCAATACGTCCAAACGCTCCAAAAGACTCATTTATTTTGTACCACAAGGAAGATGAAAAAGATCATTCTTACCACCATCTGTGAAATTAATATCACTACCATCACCAGTTTCATTACCATCACCGCTCTTATGAATATTATTCATTGCAATGACTACGTTTACATGTATTAGAAAAACGTTAATTTCCTTTGTATGTTATGTTATACACGTTTTGAATCTCGTAATGCTTACATGTGCGTAAGCTGTTTGTGTGTAAAGAATAATTTATTTATAATAAAAATGTGTTTATTTCATATTGTATTGAAGGTATTGTAATACCAAAACAATGAGCCACTTTTGGACAATATTTTATCTTATCTTTGCGATTTAAACTACTATATCCAATAATGATCGATCAACAGAATAATTTTTGGTCATTTTATAAGCAAGTCTTTTAACAAAATCCTTGGGAAAAAAAATGTCCAAGAGAAAGCGAAATGATAACACAACAAACATAAAATGCGATGTTTTCTTAACCTGGGTTCACTATACTAAAGGTCGAAGAAATTGGAGTGTATTGACAGATCTAAAGTACTAAATACTTATCAGTTGTAACACATTGACTATATTTTATGATAGTTACAAATCTTTACGGAAGCTTTTAATTTTTTTAAGTGCTTTATGTTCTGCCTGGACATATGTCAATACCATTAGTCAGCTACGAACCCTGAGATCTTCCTGCCACGGTGGACATGATTATTTCAAAGAAAAAAGAAATCTTAAAAGTATCCAGGTATAAATGAAATGCATCTTTACTTTTACCTAAGACGACGACAGGTGTGAGAAGAGAAAATAAGTTAATCCGAAAAAAAAACAATGAATCGAAAACAAAACACACGGAACAAAAACACAAAAAAACACAAAACAAAAACAAAAAGGAAATACAGAGAACAGAAATAAAATATGCTAGAATATCAAAGAAAAGAAATACAGAGAACAGAAATGAAATATGCTAGAATATCAAAGAAAATGAAATACAGAGAACAGAAATGAAATATGCTAGAATATCAAAGAAAAGGAAATACAGAGAACAGAAATGAAATATGCTAGAATATCAAAGAAAATGAAATACAGAGAACAGAAATGAAATATGCTAGAATATCAGAGAAAAGGAAAAACAGAGAACAGAAATGAAATATGCTAGAATATCAAAGATAACGACAGTTCACTTTAAATGGTAAGTTGTATTGAACATGCCGCTTATGTTTCATCCTTAAAGAGGTAGGATACCATTCAACTATCTTAATGTGATTCAACCGGTAAAAGATTCTAAATACAAATATATATTTTTGCCCATAGTAAGGCGGTAAACCATCAACGTTGAAGTTTAAGTATTGAAGTAATACATTTTCTGCGCATTTCGGTGTTTACAAACCTGAATTATATTGAGCTACAATGTCTGTCCATTCTTTACCGCTGTTTGCCATCATGTTTGCGGTTTGAACCCGTTGCCATGCAAACAAACTCTCGACAGTAATTTGTGAGTACAGGAGGTATTAAAGATATTGTTGGTAGTTTGTAACATGACCATTCCACTGCTAAGAATGTAAAAATCATCAATAGATAGCAGAAAACCTGGAAAGAAAGAAGATATTTCAAAGGATTAACAAAGAACTAATTGTCAGGAGTGTATTTTAGATATAAAATTGCATGTTTTTTTCTCTGGTTTTCCTAGATGTGTTTGACAGTTCATCAAGCTCTTTGTGTAGGCCTACTTACTTATTTTATTTACTTTCTTTCTGGGTTTCCTGGGAGAGAAGTCATGTATTACTCTTTTGGCACACATACACAACATTTCATACACATAAGCAAGCAATGTTCTCCAAACGTATTTCCTAGTCTTGCTAGAAAGCAAAGTAAGATACTGTGTCATAGGGTAAAACGTGAGTTTAAATAAACTACCTGGTCCAACAATAGTGCCAGCCAATACCGCTCTGGTTACAAATACATGATACTGCTGATTGGGCCATGACACATCCAAAGGTAAATATCACGTGATCAGACTTTGGACCTACAAGACACATTACTTGAGTGCATCCAAGATGAAGAAGAATCCTAAAAGAGTTATGCTCTGAGACAACTCTAAACATAAACATTTTGTTCGGTTTCTCTAGTTACAGAGACACAGAAAAGTTGAAAAGGAAGCTTGGTGTAGTTATTCTATGTTGTCATGAAATATTTATTGCCATCTGATGTTGTTATTTAGGTCACATAATATTTGTAATTAACAGGAGTAGAGCCTGTTTGGCCAGAGTCATTACCTGCATAACTTGAGGAGACGATATCGTCTTGGCACTTGAGCTGAGTCATGTATATTGAATCTGTAGTACTTGTAAATTCTATTTGTTCCCCCATATTGGAACCATGTTGAATGTGACATAAACATATTTTCAAAACCAGGTAAAATCTGTAATTAAACAAAAGAAGAAATGCAACACAAAATGAAACAAACATCAAAAGAGCAAAATTTAAAAAAAGTTGGAGAAGACCCAATAATAAAAGCTGTCAGCCCCCATGATTCACATAAAAAATCCAACTCCCCACGCCCAAAAGAAAAAATCCCCCCTTGCCACACAAAAAAAACCCCCCACACACACAGACACAGACACACACACACACATACATATATATATATATATATATATATATATATATATATATATACACAGAGACACACACACAGACATACTCAACCAAATAACTCAGAGCCATAACGATTGTAAATATTTTAAAAAAAAAAGGAATATTAAAGAAATCAGTAATTATTCATTTTTTAATGAAACACCTAAACATTCTTCCAAAGAGAGGAAATGGATTGATTAAATAACAGTTATTTTGATTTCATTGTTGAAAGAATAACTCAAAGATAGCTAACAAAGCAATAAGAAAATATAGAAATTGAAGACAAATGAGTGGCTACAGTACTAAACAAAAGGCACTGCATGTATCAGATGAATCTAACTATATAAATGACTTTACTGATGTTATCGTAGGTTTGACAACGCTGATTTCGGCTGAAAGTCAAATAGAGAGAAATTAAAAACGATACTTATGTATCTTAGAAAGAGTGTCAGAGTAAAATAAGTTCATGTAGAAAGCTCATGGCCCATACAACATTAAAATTCTGTAGTCAGTAACTAGCACCAATGTTGCCTTTGTTTTCAACTTCTCACTTTCAAACAAAATTATTCAAATATTTGGAAAGCATCAGAAATAAAACCAATACCACAAAGTCAAATGTCACTGTCTTCAATGACCTCAGACCTGTTTCTTTAACATCCATCGTTTTCAACTGTTTTGAGAAAATTATTCCTTCCCATCTTTTGAACGATGCTAACTAAAATTTCTCTCGACCTATTTCAAATTGAAGTTAAAGTATAAAAAGCATTCTCATATCATTGAAAAAACCTCTTTACGGTTATTTTTATGAGATAGTTTCCACGGGAGGAATGAGAATTCCTCATCAGTATTTTTAATCTATATCATCATTAAGAGATGAATGTACCTGTGTACATTAATGTTCAGGGAAATATGATTTCTTAGACTAAAGTTAAGGGGGGGGGGGGCTAGAGTGAAAATGTTCCCGTTTCTTCCTATCAATTTAACTTATGTATAGGTGTAATGGGCATGGTGTACTGAGTTAAAATATGTCGTTGTTTTTTTCCTGACCCTTCCAGTTGCGATGGAAACGGCGGCCATCAGTGGATTTTTTCCCCAATTTCACCAAGTTCAATATCGATAGGCTTTTTCATTTTTCAACACATGTCTTTCAAATTTGGCACTCACCCTATTTAATACAATATCTAAATTTAATTAGATCGGATTTTTGTTTAATAAGTTTTGATTGTATTAATTTTTGAAAATAGCATATGAGAACAACCAAAATATACAAAAATATTGTACAAAAAATTCAATTTTTCCAAAAGTATAAGACAGATAAAAAAAGCATCTAATCGTTTTCTTTGTTTCCCCCACTCATCAGACAGTTACGCTAATTGAGACTCTTTTATGGCAACTATTAGAAATGATGTGTTTTCCTTATGTCTCACCTTAATTAGAGCAGAGCAATGTCCACTGGTATAAAAATATTCTCTTGCTTCAGATAGTGTCAATTTACTCCAGTCAGTAATAGACGATGGGTCTATTTTACTCAAAAGATCAAGTAAGTCGCCATTTGTTTGAAGAGGTCATTGCAAACGAATTGGACCCCTGGACATACAAATGTTTAAAACAGAGAGAAGCTAAATGAGTAAAATGGTTTTGGCATGCATGGTGTAGTAGATCTAAGAGCTGTGGAGAGACACATAAACACACATTCTCAAGAACAACTCAAATTCTTGAATCACATAGAGAGATGTGACATCAATCAACACAATGAGAGATATTTTGGACAAACGATTCCATATCAAGTAATGTATCTATCTATCTAGAGATCTAGAGAGAGATCTATCTAGAGATCTATCTATCTATCTATCTATCTATCTAGAGATCTATCTATCTAGAGATCTTATCTATCTATCTATCTATCTATCTATCCAGAGATCTATCTATCCATCTATCTATCTATCTAGAGATTTATCTATCTATATATTTATCTATCTATCTATCTATCTTTCTATCTATCTATCTATCTATCTATCTATCTATCTATCTATCTATCTATCTATCTATCTATCATCTATCTATATATCTATATATCTATCCATATATCTATTTACCAATCTCTCTATCTATTCTCTATCTATCTATCTATCTATCTATCTAACTATCTATCTATCTATCTATCTATCTATCTATCTATCTATCTATCTATCTATCTATCTATCTATACAATTATCTCTCTCTCTCTCTCTCTCTCTCTCTCTCTCTCTCTCTCTCTCTCTCTCTCTCTCTCTCTCTCTCTCTCTCTCTCTCTCAGACTCCACCTCTCTCAGAGAGACTCTCTCTCTCTCTCTCTCTCTCTCTCTCTCTCTCTCTCTCTCTCTCTCTCTCTCTCTCTCTCTCTCTCTCTCTCTCTCTCTCTATATCTATACAGATATATACAGACAGAGAGATATAGATAGAGAGAGATCTAGATATATTTCTATATATATATATCTACAGACAGAGATCTTGTCGTCGATCTTTGTCAGACAAAGGCTATGTTGATAGACCACTATGAGTAATCATATTTTAAATTATCCCAGTTCGTTTTGTTAAGAAAATGTTGTGCCAAACTTAAAGTTCAACTAATGTAAACTCCATTGTTTCCCTATCTATGTGAGTATCATTGTTATTCAGCTAACCCGCCATTTTGAACAGGTTATAAGCCATTAATTAAAAAGTTGGAATAGTATCTTCCAGGCCCTGCCTTATAACCTCAGAGTTGAAATATTACTAGCCCGATCTAATAATGGTACTTCTTACCACTCCGGGTGAACTATTCTTGTATAGATAAAGACACATAAACTGATAATAATACAGATGGACAGAGACTCATTCACATAGAGACAGACAGACAGACAGACAGACAGACAGTTTTAGATAGAGATACAGAATACAGTGAGACAAAGACAAAGAGACCAGAGAGAGATTTGATTTGATCCACAACTGATGTGATCTTGGTGGCTTTGGTAAGATTTTAAAATGATACAATTTTATTACATTTCAAGCATACCTTCTTTCTTAAATGAGGTAAAAAGTGCTTGTATATATTTCTGGTAGGTTTATTGTCAATTATATAAACTTTCTGAAGTGATTTCAGATAAGTATTTCGTTAAGTTTTAAAATATGAATGAATCAATTGAATAGCAACGTCCCTCTTTTCCGCCCTCAGGACATTACGAAACAATTTGGGTTTTGTTTACCCTTTTAATTGAGTTGTCGGTTTTCTGTAGTTGTTTTCGTGTATTCTTTACCGTATACGCAAAGAATTGTGCTAACATTAATTGACTTCTCTTTCTGTTTATCAACCTGTCTGAGTTTGTCTATTCGTCTCTTTCTCCCTAACTCTCCTTGATTGTGTTAAATTTTTGATAGATAAAGATAATTGATGGATTTTAGTCCGTATCCCCGCACAAGTGCAGGCTCACCGACTGTAAATCATTTTCCCCATCAGGTCATTTTCATTCAAAGTCCTCAAATGATCGGGGGAAGCATAACGTACATAACCTGTTAGTATCGTACCTAACACTCCGACAATAATTTGTCTACCTATAGCTGAAGTACTCATTTACGCCTGAGTCAAGTAAAATTAGCTTGAATACCTTTCCCTAAGAGTAGCAACTTTGTGAAAAAACAAACCTGTGCCAGCCGTAGGGCTTTCACATGTGCGTTTTGATTACCAGTTGATACAAATTTTGCGGTTCCAGTTATTTGCCTCATATCTATCTATCTATCTATCTATCTATCTATCTATCTATCTATCTATCTATCTATCTATCTATCTATCTATCTATCTATCTATTTATCTATCTATCTATCTATCTATCTATCTATCTATCTAAATCTATCTATCTATCTATCTATCTATCTATCTATCTATCTATATATATATACAAAGCTATAGGTCTTTATTTATCTAATCTATCTATATATCTGTCTGTCTGTCTGTCTGTCTGTCTATCTATCTATCTATCTAGCTATCTACCTATCTATTACTGTATGTATGTTTTTGTATGGGAAAGCAACCACTTCTCTCGTGTTTTTCGCTGCAGGATAATTGCCTTATTCGTGTGAAAGCTATTCGAAAGGTAGAGTTTTCTCTTCGTTGTGAACAAGCAAAAATTCTTAACGATCAATATCAAAGTGTGTTCACCGGGAGGATTAAAATTGCAATTATTTTGTGATTTCTGAAATCAAACAAATTAGTATCACTATATTAAATTATTCAACTTAAACAATCCTGCAAAGGACCAAGACATATTAAAATCCTGAAATGAAGATGAATATCTTGCACAATATTCCAACAATCAATCAATACCGGATTCTGGAAAGAAAAGAAATCACAATGTTTATAAAAAAGGAAACGTGACATTGCTTCGAAATGTATCCTAAGGAATTTCTTAAGTAATGGAGCATATAACAACTGATAATGAACCACCTGGAAGAAAACAACGTACTGGTTTATTTCCCAACAACCATTTGAAACACAACTTATATCAACACTAGAGTCGATAGCTAAATCAATAGATGACAAAAAACAGGTTGAATCCTTGATTTTAGTAAGGCTTTTGACACTTGCAAAGCCTCCCCAAAAACTCAATTATGCCAGCCAACAAATCCGATAATGAAACAACTGATAACAGCTTAAGAGTGGTTTGGTTGGCTCAATGAACCATCCTCAAAATATTTCGAACCTTGTCATGTCCTATCTGGAGTCCCCCAGCACAGTCCTTGGACCTCTTTGTTTTTTTAATATTCATAAATGATCTTGGGAAAAATAGTCCCCTGATGCAAATCTTAAACTGTTTGCGGACGACAGCCTGTTGTTTTACAAACAAAGTTGCAGAAAACCTTTTGATCTTCCTTGAAAAATGGACTGAAGAGTGGCATATGAAATTCCATCCATCAAGTGCTATGTGATGAACGTTACACCAAAAACGAACGCCAGGTGCATATATATACCCTCATGCATCTGGAACAGTTCAAAGCATAAATCTGGGAGTCCGTCTCAACAACAAACTCAATGGGATGATCATATAAATGAAATCACATCAAAAGCAAATAGATGCCTTGGGTTTATCACGAAACCTGCGTTGCCCCTCAAATTAAACAGGACACAACTTGTTCACACTTAGCTTGCTGCATTGAACCACCTCCAAATTAAGAAACTCAGGTAAACAAATACAATGATATATTGATGCATTATAATTGTCTTCTCCTGGACCTAAAACACTCTGGATACAAATTTCTAGATAAACACAGAGACATCAAGAAAAAATTATTTTTGTCAAAATGAAAAATTGGAAATCATCACACAAAAATTGATGTCCCTATGGCCTTCTCAAACCATCTGAGTGGAATGTTATTATGAGTTTCTGTTTTGTAAATCCATGTGAAAATGTGTGAAGCATATCTGTGAAGTTTATATTCGCATTCATGGGCAAAGTTTAATTAGGAATGCTGATTCTGATTCTGATTGTATTAACATTTAATTTATATTATATCATTATTATCTAATTCAGTGCCTATCTATAAAATTTACTGAAGAATTTATCAAATTACTTTTGAAATGGGATTAATTGAATTTTTTTTCCCCCATTTAAAGTGAACAAAAGAAAATAAACATGTTAATTATAAAGATAGTTGGTTTGTTTAAACAAGGAATCTTCACGTCTGCTTGTGAATTAATAATGGAAGGCTGGAGTTGGATAACATGAAAGAGGTAGATAAAGGACTGGAGCCCTTGTGGAAGATGCCCAAAAGTTCTTTTGATGTACCACTTGTTTAAAAACTGGACTTGTCTTCTAGAACTTAAGCTGTATACATTATAAAATCTTCCAGAGCTGTGAAATGATGCAAAATAACAAAAAAATAGAGTTTCTACATTCTGATTCAAGTCTTATGTTAAACAGGAACAATTCCACTTACTTTCTTGATAACAGCATCAACATGATCTTCATCGCTTAATAGAAGAAAAACCTGAAAAATGACCAAAAACAAAGTAAATGAGAGACTTTTAAGTAGCATGAGCCGTTTTCCTCTGAAAGCTATTCTGCAAAGGGAAAGACTGGATTTCAAATCTGAGGATAAGAGGAAACAGATTTTAGTGTGTAATTGAAATTATGATCAAACAAATTAGACTATTTAAAACACTGGTGATTACACATTACATTTTTTTTAGTTTTATGTTGTCTTAAATTTTGAAAAAACAAAATAAAATTACTATAAATTTCTCTTTTAACCCGAAACACAAGGGAATTAATAGGAATATGTAGGGAAAAAGAGACGCAGAAAAAAATGAGAGCGAAAAAGAACAAGATAAGAAAGAAAAAAGAAAAGAGAGGGAGGGAGTTAAAGTATATCTCGTTGTCTTTTTGAAATCATCTGTATAACGAGTTTTTTATTCATTTCTGAAATTCTCTCACATTGTGTTATCACAATGATTGTTCATGTAAGATGCATTGTGTTTCTGTGAAGATGCCATCAATTGAAATTTTCTCTCTATTAAATAGACCAATTGCTAGACATCGCATCTACA
Source organism: Doris montereyensis (assembly GCA_037039925.1). Taxonomy (NCBI): domain Eukaryota; kingdom Metazoa; phylum Mollusca; class Gastropoda; order Nudibranchia; family Dorididae; genus Doris; species Doris montereyensis. The sequence continues at coordinate 859,353 of JAXRKP010000004.1, forward strand.
TCATGAACTCTCACACACATGTTTTCGAAGAGTACCCGAGACAATATTGGTGATTTCAGGATAAGAGATGTCTGAAAACCCCAGAGTGACATTGAAAGAGAAACTAGACAGGGAAATGAGACAGATAGTAGAGAGACAAAGAAAGTGAAAGAGCAAAGCCTCAGTGAAAACTATTAGGATCTATTAGAAGAGAGAGGGAAGGGAGATAGGAGTTGATGTAATTAGATTTGATTAACCAAATTCAATACAGGGGTTTTAAAGAGAGAGATTGAGTGAAATAAACAGTTTACTATAAACGATTTGTGAGAGAGAAACAAGCGTTATGATGAAGTGTGTTTTGCTTTTTCTCTTTTTTCTAGAGATAGAGAGACGGATAGATAGAGAGAGAGATAGAGAGATAGATAGAGAGAGAGATAGAGAGATAGAGAGATAGAGAGAGAGATAGATATAGAGATAGAGAGAAAGATAGAGAGATAGAGAGATAGAGAGATAGATAGAGGGAGGGAGAGAGAGAGAGAGAGAGAGAGAGAGAGAGAGAGAGAGAGAGAGAGACTTAGAGAGAGAGAGAGAGAGAGAGAGAGAGAGATAGATTTATATAGAGAGATAGATAGATAGAGAGAGGAAGATAGAGAAGATAGATAGATAGATAGAGAGAGAGAGGTAGATAGTTAGATAAATAGATAGATAGATAAGTAAATAGATAGATAGATAGATATATTTATATATATATATTGATATATAAATAGATAATAGGACAGGATAGAAAGAATATATAGATAGATAGTTGATAGCCACATAGATTAGATAGATAGATGACAGATATGCATTATATAGATTATGTATATATATATATATATATTATATAATATATATATATATCTATATATATATATATATTTATATATATATATTATGTGAATATATAAATTAAAATACATTAAATAAATAGATAGGATAAGATAGATGGGTAGAAGTAAAGAAAGATAATAGTAGAGAGATAGATAGAAATAGATTGATCAGATAGATGACATACCAAGATATATAGATAAAGAGATAGATAGAAAGATAGATAGATGAACAGATAGGTAGGTAGGTAAATAGGTAGATCGATAGAAAATAGATAGATAAAATAAGATGGATAGATACATAGTAGATAAAGAATAGAAGAACATAAACAAATAGATGAATGAATAGATATATAATAGATAGATATAGATGGATAGTTATATTATATGAATGGATAGTTATATTATATATATATATATATATATATATATATATATATATATATATATATATATATATATATATATATATATATATATATATATATATATATATATATATATACATATGTAGATAGATATTTATAGGTACATAAATAGACATATAGATAGATAGATAGATAGATAGATAGATAGATAGATAGATAGATAGATAGATAGATAGATAGATAGATAGATAGATAGATAGATAGATAGATAGATAGATAGATAGATATATCAAAAGATAGATAGATAGATAAATGTATATAGATCTATACATATATTATATATATAATATATAAATCGATGGATAAATAAATTGATGGATGGATATATAGATAGAGAGAGAAAGAGAGATCGATATATAGATAGATCAATTGATTGATAGGTGGGATTTTTGTATTATAATAATAGTTATAAAATAACTATAATCGATCTCTTGATCACATAGCTGTTAATGTGGCCAGACACAAATGATGAAAATGAAGTGATAGAATTAACGTAGTCTGCAGTGTAGATCTATAATGAGTTTGCAAATTCATATACATAACTGGCTATGGCTATAGGACGCCCTTTAAAATGTATTAAATCACAGAGATAGAGGGATCAATGCAGAGACACTTACCATCGCTGTTGCTGCTGTCTGATGTGACCACCATAGTGAGCCATGTGAATGCGAAAATGAGATGAATGGCAGTAAATTTAAAACTAGTACTTTTTGAGTTTAAACTTCATGGTCCTAGTAATTGAAAGTCAATTTGTGTGGTAGAATTTTAGATCTTTCAATCTAAATCTAGACTTCAATAATATTTTCGCCGAATTTTTGTTTACTGTTTCCTCTCTTAATTGTTTCACCCTAATCGATCTCTTTCAAATCAATATGTATTATCTCACTCGGGTGACTAACCAACAACAAAAACACATGATTTATATATGTGTTAAATTATGTGCTTATCTTAATTCTGAACTTGGCCAATGATAGTTATGATAGTTAACCTGATATGGCCTAGATATCGTAGATATTTAATTATAGATCTACGAAATATGAAGTTTGGTACAGATCTTATGATGTCCTTGACAGGATCAAACGCCCATGTTCACAATGTGGGGCGAACGTGATAATACTCTATTGTAGGCCATACACAATTGTCATGAGTGATGCAAAGAAGAAAAAAGCAATCTGGAAGCTATTCAGAGTTTCAGTTTTCCATACGGCGGCTCCTGAATATAATTTTGTATAGTCTTTTAGATAGACAATGTTAATCTTTATCTTTGAACTCAGCATGTCTGAATTAGAGGGGGTAAAGTGTCTATCATATGGTTGACATTACAAAAGACTGTCAATTTCAGATCAAACGTTCTTCTTATTTTCAAGAAAGTTGGCTGAAATTGTACCACTCATTATTCGAACCAATATCTGACAACATCCTATATGAATTTATGATAAATGCAATCATTTTGATTTTTATGATCTTATTGAATACGTATATATAAAATTTTCCACTGTTTGCAAATTTAATCACATCTTTTCTTCTTTTTTTTCTTCTTTTTTTCTAAAGATATAAAGCGATTAAAAAAAAAGCTGATTTTATACTTATACATTGATGCTAGATCTATATATCAAACGTTGAGGCAATTGAACGGTATATAAA
>JAXRKP010000004.1:867269-877269 GCA_037039925.1 Doris montereyensis
CATTCATTCTGTTAACCAGCCCAAACCATCTCACTTGATTCATTTCTATCTTAGTTTTTATGCTATCTGCTTTGGTTTCATCTCTTATTGTTGTGTTTCTGATTTTGTCTCTTTTAGTTTTCCCAACTACTCTTCTTAGATATTTCATTTCGGCTGCCTGCACTCTACTGTATTCCCTACTGTCAAATGTCCAGGTTTCACTGCCATAGAGGAGAGTAGGACAATAAACTGTATTGTATACTGCCATTTTGGTTTTTGTTGACAATTTTTGTTTACCTGAAAATGCATTTCCTAGATGGTTATATATTGCACTTGCCTTTTGGATTCTCTGGCTGATTTCTTCTCTTAGTGTTCCTTCTGAGTTAATTATTACTCTAGGTAATTGTAGCTTTTGAACTTGTTTTAAATTCTCCTTGCCCAATTTAAGATTTTGTGTTTTAGCTTCCCTAGTTACTAGCATTGTTTTGGTTTTATTTGCATTTACTCTCATTCCTATTTTATTTAATTCATTATTCATCATGTTGATATTCAATTGGAGACCCCTTTCTGATTTTCCAAACAGAACTAAATCAACAGCAAATGAAAGCATTGATACATTTACTGGTTTGAGTTTCCACATACCTACATTCAGTTTCTTCATTTTTGAGGATGCCTTTGCAACTGAATCCATAAATGTGATAAACAAGGACTTAGATATAACCCTGTCTTACTCCTATAGTTACATCAATTTCTTCAGATACATGTGTATCTACATTCATTGCACATGTTGGTTTATTGTAAAACTTTTAATGGCTTCTATTAAATTTTGCTCTACATTATGTTCTTTTAAGGGATGACATAGTTCGTTCCTCCTGACAGTGTCAAATGCCTTTTCTAAGTCAATAAAACACAGGTGCAAGTCAAAGTTTCTCTCAATGAATTTTTCTATTATTTTATCTAATTGTAAATATGTGATCTTGTACACTTCTTCCTGGTCTAAATCCACTCTGGTGTTCTTCAATCTGATCCTCTGCTCTTTTCCTCAGTCTCATTTTCTTCAGAATCCTGTCATACACTTTTCCTGGAACGCTAAGTAATGATATCCCTATATAGTTTGAGCATTCCATAGTTGATCCTTTCTTATGTATTGGTACTACCGTTCCTTTTCCCAGTCGTCTGGCATCTGTTTGGACTTCCATGCTTGTTGACATATTGCATGTAGTAGTTTGTCTGCCTCTCTCCCTTGGTTTTTAATCATTTCTGGATAAACTTCATCTGCTCCACTTTTCTTATAGCTGTTTGGATTTCTTCCGTTGAGATATCTACATCTTTAGCTGTCTCCTCTGGATTACTTGTTACTCTTACTAATTAATCTGTACACCTTGTTTCATATGTTCTGGAGGGATTATGTAATTGTTGAAAATACTTTCTCCATGTTTCCATGATTTCGCTGTCTCCTTTCATTATTTCTCCTTTGGTGTTCTTAATTTGTCGTATTGGGCATGCTTTGGTCTTTCTCATGCTCTTCATTGCTCCCCAGAACAGCTTTTGATTGCCTTGATAGCTTTCTTGAAGTCTTTGTCCAAACTCTTCCCACTGTTCCTGTTTTTGCTTTCCTAACTTCCTCTTTGGTGATAGTTCTTTTATTCACGTAACCTATCCTATCCTTTGGTCTCTTTGTTTTCAAGTATTTCTTCCAGGCATCCTTCTTTTCTTTAATCTTAGTCTTGACATTCTCCTTCCACCATGCTGTTCTTTTCCTATCTCCTTTAATTTGTTTCCTACCACAGAGCTCTTCAGTACAACTGAGGAGTGTTTCTTTATACATTTGCCACTTTTCTTCTATTGTGCTATCCTTCAGATCCATCTGCCTTTCATTGATATATCTTTTTATCCTAGATTGGTATATCTGTTTTACTATTGGTTTATCTAGTTCTTCTATTTTAGTAGATTTCTTCTCTTTCCTTTTCTGTTTGTTTTCTTCAGTGAAGTAATTCTCATTTTGGCAATCACTAGGAGATGATCACTAAATATTTCAGCTCCTCTGTTTACTCTTGCATCCATTGTACTGTAAAAAAAGGGAGCTGCTAACTATTATGTAGTCTATCATTGACTTTTCACATCTGTCTTCATTTACTCTTGTATATTTGTGGATATCTTTATGAGGAAAAAATGTGTTGGCTATTTTCATGTTATTCTTTAGGCAAACATCCATTAGTCTCTCTCCATTTGGAGAAGTTGTTGTCTTTCCTTCTTTACCTATTACTCCTCCTGACGTTTCTACATTGTTGCCTACTCTAGCGTTTAAATCTCCTAAAACCATTAATTCCTGTTTGGGTTTGATATTCTCTGCAGCTATTTGTAAATCGTTTTCGAAGATATCTTTTTCTTCTTTGGTGGCATCTTCGTTTGGTCCATAAGCTATAAATAATTTAATTTCTCTTCCTTTTGGTTTAATATTTCCCTTTGATAGCCTTGGGCTTATAAATTTCAACTTTCTAGTAGCTTTTCATGCCTTTTATGCATTAGGAGGTCTACTCCTGCTCTAGCTCTATCTTTGACATCTACTCCTGAGAAGATTAAAGTGGGATTTGGTCCTACATTTCTATTCCTTGTCGTTTTTTCTTTGTTTTGTCATAGCCAAAATGTCTGCTTTGAAAGTTTCCATTTCTTCAGCTAATTTAACTCTTTTCCATTTATTGCCCTAACATTCCATGTTACAAAAATCACAGCCTGTGTTCTTTTCAGAGTCGTCTTCGAAAGTTCAAGCCGAGTATATCATTATATATATTTCTTTGAATCAGTTTGGTTTTGAATAATCAGAGTTGGCCAACAGCCCCAGGTAGATGGTGGGGCTGCCACCTTGAGGAGCCACCAGGCCTTGTTGGCCTCTGTCAGGGTTAACTCCCTTAGCCTTTGGTCAACCAAGACCCGCCTGCAAGGCAGTAGGAGACTCGCGGAGGGCGGGACCGCCTAATCCCCGACTACAGGTGCTTACCTGTCCACTGCCCGGCATGCTGAACTCATTCTTAAAATTGTGTATGTCTTCAAACTAAAAATATCAGGATCCGCCCCCTCCTTGAAAAACTGGTTAACCCACAATAGTTCGACCCCACTGTGTCCACCTACATGTTTCCGTGTAGAACTAGGCCTTGTTTTTAACTAGATATAGATCTAGGCCAAATGTGAATGCGTACACTGGTGCACCACCAGCGCCATATCCATTGAGCCAGTGGCGGCGATGTGTGTGTGTGTGTGTGTGTGTGTGTGTGTGAGAGAGAGAGAGAGAGAGAGAGAGAGAGAGAGAGAGAGAGGGAGAGGGAGAGGGAGAGGGAGAGAGAGAGAGAGAGAGAGAGAGAGAGAGGGAGGAACAGAGGGAAGGAGAAGAGGGAGAGAGAGAGGGAGAGGAGAGGGAGACAGAGGGAGGGAGAGGGAGAGGGAGGGGCAGGGGGGGGACAGGAGAGGGCAGAGAGAGGACAGGGAGAGGGATAGGGAGAGAGAGACAGGGAGAGGAGAGGAGAGGGAGAGGGAGAGAGGGAGACAGAGGGAGAAGAGGGAGAGAGGAGGAGAGAGGGAGAGAGAGAGAGAGAGAGAGAGAGAGAGAGGAGAGAGAGAGAGAGAGAGAGAGAGGAGAGAGAGAGAGAGAGAGAGAGAGAGAGAGGCTGTCGTCCCCGCTCCGGACGGGTCCGAGGCTCGAGCTCGGGCCATCGATCCTGTGCTGCCCCCGAACAATAAGCAAATGGAGGCCATGCTTAAGTTCGACCTTCGAATTCCAATCCTATGCTGTTTGATTTTTTTTTAGCTCAAACTTGGAATTCCAATCCTATGCTGTTTCGAGTTTTTATTTAGCTCAACCTTCCAGTCCGATCTTGCGCTGCTTCGAGCTTTTTACCTTGACTTCAATTCCGATCGTGTGTTGCTGGCTGCTTCGCGTTATAGGCTTTACATTTGCCTTTTTTGGGAGGAAAATGATGAATGACTGCAGATTACAGACACTGAACAGAACATACCAAATACAGAGGAAATGAAAGAATTACAGCTCAGACCGAACAACACATATATTATATAATAGATTACAGTGAAAACGTTCTAGATCTAGTCTAGATGTAGAATAGATATAATAAAACGCACCCCATTCTTTCTTCCACTGGGTTCAGATCTAAATCTAGTGCTACCGCATATCTTCATAGGCCTATAAGTATACGGTAATCTAGATCTAGATGTTAATAATAGTTAAATTATTGATATTGTTATTACTAAGCTTACTATTATTATTATTATTAGTAGTAGTGGTAGCAAAGTAGTACTATTAATGTTGTTTGGTATTGCTAACGTTATTAGTAGTAGGAGGTAGTAGCATAATGTGTGTTATGGGTGTTGTGAAGGAAAAGAAGAAAAAGAAGAAGAAACCAATTGGATCTTACATTCCGCACTATACATGCAGCAGATGCATTTATTTCTCGACTTTCACTAGCACGTATGTAGCTTTCTTTCTCATCAAGATGTTTGTTGTTGTTCTTGACACTGCTGCTACTTATTCTGCCTCTGTAATTCTTGTGATGTCATTAAGAACGAGCTCGATCTTGCCTGCCAGGCTCAATCTTGGAAGTCCACTTGAAAGATCGAATCACTCGATTTTCAGCCCATGCTTTGCCCACCTCTACAAATAGCAACCCCTCACTGCAAAAAAAAAAAAAAAAAAAAAACAACAACAAAGAGAAAAAGATAAGACGCCATAGAAACAGCAGGTGATTCCTACTGGAGGTGCCATGAAACCGTTGAATCCTCAGAAACGTCACGGCCAACTTTGCTTCTTTCGACCAGGACGCTTCGTGGAACATGGGCCGTCAGAACCCCGTACGAGACAAGCAAATCTACCCACTCTGAAGTGGTATGCTGTCACAATGGTCGACATTAGTGAAGCCATACATATTCTGTCGGAGCTATCAGTTGACATAATACAGGTTGAAAAAAGCTGGCCTATATGACAAGAGAAGTTCCTTCACGGCCGTTACGGCCCATAGAGCTGGATCTTCTTCCGGTTTCAATAGCATGAAGCGGAATACGGGATAATAATCACCTCCCGGACAGGACGTTTGTCTGATGTAACTTTTTATCCCTAAGCTAGTGCCTGTACCGGTACCTGGGTCGAGTGGGGAAAATGAGTTATAAATGTCACTATCGTTTTGTCATAGTATAACATTTTCGTTTTATCATAACTGAAAAAGATTTGATAAACTGTTGATGGAATAGCTGTGTAGATATGAATAGTATGTTGGGACCAGCCTAGTAGCAATAATAGAGAAGCAGGAGCAACCGGTTTGTAATAGCGGTCTATTGCTCTCAGATCGTGTTATATCGACAGATCGACAGACAAGCCATTAAACAAAACTTAAAGCGTATTACATCACTGTTTATTTTAGAGGTAGAGTTCATCATAAAGCTAGTATCTTATCTTGCGTACTTTCATTAATGGCGTATTACATATATGATGATCGATCTTGGTTGATTGCGGGAGATATAAATGTAACAACGAGAACAATTGATAATTTTGTTTTGCTTGACAATTTGTGCGATTTTGTGATACAACTCATTTCGTCATTGATATTCGTAGTTCACGAGACACAGAGGTGACTACGTTTGATTTACAACTTGCTAGTCCGTAAAACTAATAGACTACATTTTAAATGGCAGAACGAAGGGCGATGAGAGCGGTACTATTGCCAACAAGGGCAAATCAGTGATAGACTACTAAATTGCAAGTGAATTCAACAAAGTATCTATAAGCTAGAAGTACATAAACCAGAACAATAGCATTTGAACGTTGTGCGGACATCTAAATTTATGTCAACAATGGAGGTGCCATGAACACAACATTAGTGATCATAAAAAAATAAAGCAAAAACATGCTCAGACTTGAGCGTAGGATAATCAGGGGCACAGTGTAGTAGTTTGCCATTGCTTTCCACGCCGCCTTTACTTTCGCCGAAGCTAAATAGACATAGCTACCCCATCAAAATAAAAATAATAAAAATTTGAACTATAAACTCCAGTTCTAAACGAAGGACACAAAGAAACAAATGTAATTACAGTATTATATACAAATCTATCAGCCGTTATACTTCAAACCGATATTAAGCCTTAGAGCTTAACGGGAGTATTATTGATGGAACAGACGTAGCTCTTAATTCAAGTGAACATAGTGATGAAACAAATGCAGCTCATGAAGAACAAAACCAGCAAGGTACTAACCCGAGAAGATATCACTTTAAAACCACCGTGGTTTGATAGCGAATGCTTAGATGCTAAGACGCGATACTATTATACCGTCTGTATAACTTCCATGTTTGGATCTTTGAAAATGTACTACATGCGTGTTTCATTAACAGAAGGCGCTTTAAAAATATGTCTAAGAGAGGTGTCAGTAGTACAAGCAAAAGCAGCAATCAATTCAAGCCTCTTTGGAACAGGATTCTTAAGACTTTTGGAAAAAAGTAAAGCCGTTTCTTAATGAAAGATCGGTTACGACAAACACTATGTAAGCACATGAGTGGTTTGATCACTTCAAATGGATAATAAACTCCTTAGAGCTAAACGGGAGTATTATTGATAAAACAGACGTAGCTCTTAATTCAAGTGAATATAATGATGAAACAGATGCAGCTCAGGAAGAACAAAACCAGCAACTAAATACACCCATTTCTAAGTCAAGGGTAATTGCAGCTGCCAATCAATCAAAGTCTGGTAAGGCATACCCCAAGAATGTTTCAAAGCGTATTGCCCCACTTTTTAGTTAGATTTCTTCTTAATTTGTTCAATGCAGTATACCTCTGGGAAATTATCCAGATGAACGGACAAAATCCATGATATTCTGTTTGCATAAGAAAAGTGACGTAGTAAACGATGCCAGTAACTATAGCGGTATCAGTTTGTTAAATTGTGTTCTTGGAAAAGGTTTTGCTTATGTCTTAAATAAACGATTACAGAGAGGATGTAACTACTGTTCACATATATCTGAATCACATGTGAGTTTCCAACAATCGTATTCTACGACAGATAACATAAATATTCACCCTGCAATCTTTCACATAAAAATACATTTCCAAACCTAGAGGTTGATTTTATGTCTGTTTCATAGACTTTGTTAAGTATTTGACTAGGTGAACGCCACAGGCTTTGGACTGTTCTCATTACCCTGGGGTGCTCTGAACCAATGTTTGCTTATGTCATATGTAAGATTGAGTATGTTAGAACAGGGAAGTAACAGTTCATCTCCATGTAATGAAAATGATTATTTCCGATGAATGAGTGGGGTAAAAGGCAAGGTTGCATTCTCTCTGCTTTCTCTTCTCATTATTCATTTCCCAATTAGAAAGGCCACTGGCATGCAATTAATTTCAAATGACCCTGATGTCCTTTGTCTTCTCTATACGAACGATATATGACTTTTTATTAATAACGTGAAATGTCTTCACAAAGAAATTTATGCTTTTAGGAGAATGCTGGGGGAAAATGAGGTCTAAAAAGTAAACATTGATAAAAACCAAATCAATAGTCTTGCAAACCAAAGGCTATCTCCGGCACTATGAAAGTTGGTACTAGGTTATGATCAGCTGAAACAGGATCCTCTTACAGTTATCTTGGTATGATTTTCTCAACACGTCTTTGCTAGAATAAATCATTAGAAGATCGTGCCTTTTGTAGGAGTGGTAAAAGTAATAACAACCAACCAAGTTTTGCAACTTAAGTAGGAGAGTAAAATTATGCGTTCATTCCAAAATACAGAGCCTTAAAATTCTGGTGTATACTAATTTCTACAATAGAATAATACCTTAAGAAACCTACATTCACCTACATCGAGAAAAACGAAACAGGCAGACAGAATTGGGCATCTCATATTAAAAAGAATGTTATTATATTCTCTTAGTTTGTGACCACGTCTGGATCTCATTAAAAAAAACGTTAAAATAGTTATAGAAAAAGCAAGGCTAAAACCAGTGATCTTTCGAGTCAATCTATTGACGAACATTTAGATACAAAATACAGCCGAACATCATTCTTCTAGCCAGCCATTCGTTGAGCCAGCATACCTTATCACAAATGTATCTTATAGTCATCGAAGATATTCTTCTCTTCTTAGAACATTTAGTTTACCCCTAAACGACAACTTGTTGCTGTGGAGAATAAGCAACACACCATGATAGATGCACGAGAGAAGTAATAGACGATGAATGCCCTTTTGTTTGTGTTTTGGTGAGCTTTTGAAAATGAAAGAAAATGGTTATCCCACCGTATCTTGTCAATTCCAATAAGAGTAAGGTCTGCTTACTTACTCAGTAACCCAGCAAACTATCTTATTAATGTCTCAAATTTTAATGCTAATGCCCAGTACATAGATTCAATGTGAAAAGTTGTATGGTTGTTACATACTGATGATACATGTTTACGTTTGTAACCAAAGTCCTTTAATATTTTCTTCTTCTTCTATATTGTTACATGGGCCAATGGCGTTGAAAACGAATAGGTGTTAATTCGATGAGATAATGTCATTTAACATGAAAGCAAAGCATGAGTATAGGAATATTTTTATTATTTACATCTATATCTGTGTGTGTGTGTGTGTGTGTGTGTGTGTGTGTGTGTGTGTGAATGCGTGTATGTGTATTTGATCATACCAACGTATCAATATATACAATTTATCTATAAACTCATTGAGATAAAAGCCAGCCTTATCAATGTTGTAAGTGTTTGTGATTGTTTTGCCCTGTTTTCGTCACAACATAATATCGCATTCTTGTGCTTCGTTTATTTTGCGATAAACTTGATGTTTACATTGTCTCTTCTTTGAAATCTTTTTTTCACAGATGAAAACCATTAATTTTTGACAATCTTTTGAATAATGTACAATGAAATGCAGAGTTATAGACAAATAATTTAAGTTCAAAGATTGATTTTAATGGTTTCCAGTTGTATATGCCTTCTCTTCATTGCATTCTTAATAATATCGTTTGGTAAAATATAGATAAATGAACACATCTCTACAAATCAATATGTAATGGTGACATGCTTTTATATAGATCACTTTCCAGTTGCCATAACTGTGCTCCAATGTAAATCGTTACATCATTCATTGTTTATGATATTCAATATAAATAACATTATTGTTATGCTGATGACACCCAACTCACGGCCTTGGAATGACAGAATCGTAAAATTCAATTCATTCGAAAAATCAAACAAACACACCAGGGGTTTGAGGTTAATGAAACATCATATTTAGTTCACACCATTGCGAATGGTATATCTTGGGTTGAACAAATTCCAATGAAATGAATAAAAAACCAGTTGGCCTAAAGATCGAGACGCTTACCTTTTAATTATAATGAAATCGTACCATTCAATAAACGGTCTAAGACAGACCAAATACGTTTTATCACGTGAATGGCTTGGTGTTTAAAAAAAAACTGAATAGAACAAGTATGTGGCCAAACAGCTAATTGCCTCCTTTGTTTGTTTGTTTTTTTGAATGACTATTGACTATTGAAATGTCTTCTGTTTGATCTGCCCTAATGACCATTTTTATAATGCAGATACCTGAATCAAAAGTAATTGTAAAGAACAGAAAGTTGAAGCATGTCATCCCTGATTACAATCACGTAGTTGCCTATTAAATGGAGAATAGACTAGAACATCTCTTCTATTGTCTTTAATTTCTGTCTAAATGATTTAGCAATCACATGCGCAATCCTATTTGTGAATACATAACTGACCAGCACTGAGCAGAGATCTTCGTAGAATGAATCACTGCTTGGCTTTCGAAAAAAGATAATAGTAGAATCTACCCTTTTGATCCAAACGTTTGGAACGTGCTTCACAGTGAGATAAAACAGACAATGCAGTCATTCTTTTCAAACTGCTTTCAGCAGACGCCCATACAAATTGTTAATGAGTGTTATTGTCAATGATTGATATGACGTTTATCACTAATATCATCTCATCAACCTTTTATTATTGTACCTGT
>JAXRKP010000004.1:882269-894769 GCA_037039925.1 Doris montereyensis
AGGTCTTGGGATACCCCCCCCTCCCAATCCCTTTCCAAACCTCTCTCGATCAAATCAAATAAATTCCCAATTTCAAAGTTCAAAAACGTAATTGCAGAAATGCAATCCCCTCCCATAAAGAACAAAAACAAAAACAAAACAAACAAAAAACATGACAAAACAAACAACGGCCCAACATAACTGTACACATGTAACACCACTGACTGTGGACCACATGGTCTGTCGATTAAAAAATGCTTATTTAACATTATCATTGTAGCAATGCAAATCTGACACGACCCCATTGAGTAAATGGATGGAAAATAACAACTTAAAGAGGGAAAGCAACACAGAACGTATTGAGATCGTTAAAAAACCCCAACCCGTTCAACTTATTGACTTCCTGGCTATAATAACAGCTGCTGCCATTTCAATTTAAGAAGACAACATACTATTCTGAATCTGAGATCAATGGCGTGTCGGTCCCAGGTAGCCACAAAGTTAGAGTTCAATTTGCCCTTTTTGCTTTTTTTTTTCGCTGCCCAACTCCCTCCCATTCATTTGTATGCTTTTTGCATTAGTTACTTATTTTATGGCGTTATTCAATTATCCATTATGACTTTGTTGTCAGCCAGATGTGATATTTTTAATAGTCTAGGTGTTTATCGTTGCGTTGTTTAGAGCAAAGGTTAACTATGTGTTCATGAATATGAGGAAAATAATGTTTTGAATAGATGTCCAATGTTCCCCTGTTTTTGGAATATAATTCTTCACGTTCTCAAACGTATCAACAATTTATTTTTTTACTCACCAACTAATCAACAAAGTAACAAAAAGACAAAAATAGCCATTGTCCACCCCTCAACACACCTGAGAATATTAATACACACCCCTCTCTCTCTCTCTCTCTCTCTCTCTCTCTCTCTCTCTCTCTCTCTCTCTCTCTCTCTCTCTCTCTCTCTCTCTCTCTCTCTCTCTCTTTCTCTCTGTCTCTCTCTCTTCTCTCTCTCTCTCTCTCTCTTTCTCTCTGTCTCTCTCTCTCTCCCTCTCTCTCTCTCTCACACACACACATACACACACACATACATAGACGTGCATACATAACATTAGCCTGAAGAAAGCAATTGACGAACCCAACCACAGGAGAATAATGACCCAGCCCTATTTGGTGTAGGGTAGATCTGGAGAAGTTGATGACCAGCACTAAATCTTTCCGTGACGTGCAAAGCTTGACCCAATCCCGAAATGCCTCAACTGTCGTGGCGTCGGTGACGGTCACGTAATAGGCACGTGCGTCATTGCAGATGGCTAGACGTGCAAACTGCTCATTGGTGGTTTCCAGGTGCTCTTTTTCAAGGGTGCAACAAGCCAGCGAATCCAAACAATGCCATCTCCACTCATCTGTGGAGTGTATAGATATCAGAAGATGTATTTCTATGCCTATCATAACCAATGACTTTTTGTCTTACATGTGTTTTAAATGGGAAATACACTAAGATTATGATAAAATCAGGAGCAAAGCAAATCCAATTACAAACAACCCCTCCCCCCATCTTTTTACATCAGGCACGTAGGCCTACAATGTTATTCTTAGCCATGTCAAAAAGAGTCAAAACTTTGGAAAGTCACTTGTGCATCATAATATTATAGTAGATGTTTGGACAGACAAAATTCAGGAGTCCTGAAGATCAATATTTGTTAAGGACGGGATGAACTCGAAAAGAAACGTTTGTCTTCCTTCTCTATCACAGTCGCAATCGACACAGATTAGCTCGAGGCAACACGTGGACTACAGTTATTGTGTACATTATGATGCTTCGATCAACGCCATTGTTATCAAGAGCAAAATGTAATCTACCAATGATCAAATGCCTTCATGCGTTATAGATTTGAAACACATTATCGAGAACGAAAATTCTATTCGATAACTTCTTTTCTGCGGATCGTCAAAGTTGGCAAACTACAATACATGGTTATTTTTACATTGGGCATGCACCAAAAGTATCTACTTTTAATTTTATTTTTTTCAATGTCAATTTATATTCAAATTTCCATGCACTTTAAATATATGCACTAAATTATTATGCAAACGAAAAATTGCTGGAATAGACAATAGAGATTTATTATCATCATTTCCTGGATGTCTTCTTGATATTGTAAAGAAAAGTATCCAAATCTTAAATCAGATAAAAAGGCAAGATTGAGTAAAACAACTTAGGTATGTGCCATTTTAGCAGCCATAACAAGACTCCCAGTATTACGTGTAAATGGATTTGCAGTCCACTAGGATAAAGTACTCCTACCTTAATCCAACTCTCCAACCCGAGTCGAGGATTGGAGAGGAATAACATTAGTACATAAATATATCCAACCTTTGATTTCAAAGGTACACTTCAAAAGGTTGTGTGTCGATTAATTCAATGCATAACCGAACAAGTAAATGGATAATCAAGCAATTTAGAGCATAATCAAGTGATTGAACGCATAATCAGTCTGTTGGTTTTTGTTTGTTTGTTTGAGCATTAAATTACCGTCTAAATCTAAATAACGCCTGGACAGCCTTCTATCAACGGCTAGGGTATTTTGAGTGTAGCACATTTAGCACACGCGTGAAAACTTCATGTTTTCCTCCGTCCTTAAACGGGGAAGGCGCTAGACAATGACCTTCGGGGGGGGGGGGGGGGAACAAAATGTAGAAACCGAAAATGTCGCTTTCTTTCCATATCTCTTTCTTTATACATCAGGTAAGGGTTTATGGCTCGGAGGTAGAGGAGAGAGCAGAAAGGGGGAATGGTAGTTAGGAATGTGGAGCGAACATGGTCCTGATATATCATGCAAACTGGAAGGCCTCTTTAGGATTGCCTTCGTGGAGCGAAAGAATATACATCGTAGATTGGAGTTTGTCTTCAGTAGAAAGCACTGCCGGTGTAACACGAGAAAATTACTACATGAAAGATTTACTCCGGAGTAATTAAGGCGTATGATATTTTTACTCCGGGATCAACAAGGCGTACACCATTTTAACTCCTGCAGCTAACCAAATTTTACTCCCCTCACGCAAAATTTGTCCAGCAAAATTTACTCACGAGTACACTTGGCTTAGAGAACAATTTTGTCCCTTAGTAGGTTATGCCCCTTCTATCATGTTTGATTTATTTGAATGTTTCCTTTAGTTAAAGCGTGTGTTCAAATGGTAAATCCACGTACGCACAGACAATCTGACACATACACCTAAACTGCCTGATCTATAATATTTGCGTGCTTATATAGAATAATTTCTTCCACACTTAGATTGAAAGATGCTGATACACTTGTTGAAAAGCGCAAAAACAAGATCTCAAATATCACACATAATATTAAACTGACGTTGACAGCTAAACCTTGATAAACCTCACGCAATAAAAGCACTAGTGTCTATTTTTTTATTTTTTAAAATTAGTTATTTTTATTTATTTATTTATTTATTTATTTATTTAATTAATTTATTTATCTATGTACTTATTTGATAATTATTTGTTTATTTTTTATTTATTGTTTTATTAATTACTTTCTTATTTTATATTATTTTAGAAAATAAATAAACAAACATGTTGTAATTAAGACAGACGATATTTGTTCTTGGCGAACGTTTATAATAATGCCATTTACAGAATTAATCTCTACCCCAGATGTGTTTGTCACTATTAATGGTATTGTTATTTCCTCCTCATTCTTCCTCCTCCTCCTCCTCCTCTTCCTCCTCCTCCCACCTCCTCCTCCCACCTCCTCCTCCTCATCATTCCACCATCATCATTATCATCTTTATCATCATTATTATCATTTATCACCATCGTCATCAACAGTTTTGTGGTAGCTCAGAATGTATTGCGTGAGTTATAGTTTATGATTGCAATCATTATTAGCCAACTGTTGTAGAAATTCAAGAAGAAGAATATATTTATCAAAATATATTGATTAGATTATTTCAGTTTTTTGTCGTTTAAAACCTAGGAGAAAGAAACCCAGATGCAGTAGTGTATTGGAAGTACGTCACTCTATGCAGTAGTAGTCTTTGAATGAGAGAGCTAGTAAATTACGTAATATCCATTAAGGGCTGGAGTAAAGCATGCAAGCATGAAATTGTATGTCTGCCTCTTACCTGATTTACTTTACTTTAAGTCGTTGATGTGATTTACCTATAAGTGAAAATAGAGTGTTGTGGTAATCTATTGCGTGTATTGTGAACAATGAAAGTTTGACTTATGGAGCAGTAAAGTATAGACAGTCTTCATAATCGAGATGTTTGATGTGTACATGTATACATGAATAGGACACTAGTCAGTCTCCAATACAAATGAACAAAACTTGTCTTCTGGAGTTATTTTTGCCACGATCACTGCTGATTTTTTCAGGATACTTATTAGTTTATAGAAAGTCAGCATGATCGCAATTTTGATTTTGAAAATAATTTTTTTTTTGCTGGGCTGATACTCTGTCTAAAAAACTAAAAAGCGAAGCCTTTTTTCTTCCTTTTCACTAATTGATAGGTGTGAAAGTAGTCACCACTAGGCCTTATTTCTTGTTCTTGAATTTTCTTCTGTGTATGTATCTAGTTGTATGTATTGTGTGTTGTGTGTGTTGTGTGTGTGTGTGTGTCTATATATATATTTATGTGCATATGATAGTATCTCTACTCCAAACCCCCCTTTCCCCATTTTTTCTTCTATTCAAACGCCTGGAGTAGGTTAAATTGCAAAGGGGAGTAATTTCTCGTGCACGGGGGAATACATTTCACAGTAGGGGAGTTAATCTTTCGACAATTTCACTCCCAAGTTATTTTGGCGTTGGAAGTAATTTTCTCGTGTTACATCGGCCCTCTTATTATCACAGATGTTATGAATCTGGTACACAGTCCTGCAAGAGATGTCCGCGTGGGAAAAAATATTAGACCTATCTTTCGGGCTGTAGGCATGTCACAAATCACCTGACAGTTTCAGTGACTGTCATAATCCGAAGGGATGAAGACAAAAAGAAACTTTTAAACAGCTTGAAAAGTTTCTAACGTTAATGATGTGTTAGGACACGTACCATACCACGTTGGCCTCCCTGGGTCAATGCCAAGACTGTTCAGCGCTGACACTAGCGTAGAATGTGCACAAGTATATTCTTGCTGATTCTCAACTTGGTTTGAAATCTTGGAAACATAGATATATATATATATATATATATATTATACACAGACGTTGAAGAAAAAGTATTTGTATTTAGAACATTTTAATATGGCTTGTCCAGGTGTGATTTTGTATAATTTAATTAGCGATCAAGAAACTGTGTAACTTCGACTCCGTTGGTCTCAAAGCCTAAAAGAAAGCTTGTATTTTATGTGTTTTCTGTAATGTGTCTTATATGAATCAATTTAGACCATTATGATTGTCATCATTTAGGAAAAAATTGGGTTTGGATTTGGCTTTTACATTCTAACATACCATTCCTCTAAATCAACAAGAAACTGTTGTGGAGCACAATCTGCTATGTTCACAGGGACATCTGATCTTTTGTTCATCTCCAATAAGATTACATGCTGTTTCCAGCCTACATAGGACCTTCGAATGGCCATTAGGCCACTGTATTGCCGTTCCCCCGCTCTTCAGGATTCCATCTCCATCTGAAAAAAATTATTCTTGACAACAACAGTGTTGATGGAACAGTCCATTTAATCTGAGTATAATCTTGAGCCCAGATTTATGCGGCTAAAAACAATGGAAAAATCAGCCAAATGAATATTTCTTTTGTTACATGCCAACGTAGGCGACAATACATGATTTTTTTAATGGGATTTTGAACACTTTCAGAGGCATGAGTTAAAATACACAACGACATACCGAGGAGTAAAGGTAAAAGATTTGATGCTATTCGTGTTTTTATCGAATGTACTAGTTTTTACACTATCTCGTTCTCAATCATAATCATCATTATCGTTGTATTGTCACCCTTTAACAGGGTATAGGCCACGAACAACAGACTACCACTCATTCCTATCTTGGGAAATTCTTGATACGTCCTTCCACAAAAGTCTCAGTCAAGAAAACAAGAATAAAAACTTTTCCGACACCAACTTAAATCACTGTGTCATGATGTAATGATGAATATGATATGGAATAATTATTATATGTTATGTATCATTAATGAAAGATGATATTGACTATATAGTAGCTTCTTTTTTGTTCTGTTTTTGTTCTCCTTTTTTATAAGCCTTGTAACCATTCTTATTTCTCTTAAACACTAAAATAATTTGAGAAGAAAGTACATATAAATAAAACAAGTTATTCATCTTCCTTTCAAACTTTCAAGTTTGTTAATGTTTACATATTATCCTGTCACTTTTATAAATTCGATTCAAGATCCATACTAGCACCAGCATTTAGGTTGGTTTGTTTCTCTCGTAAATGTACTATGGCACAGCCGGTAGATACCACGGGAGATACATAATTGAAATATTTTATATATTACGTTAGATTAAAAAGCAAATACAAGCAACTCCTTACCGTGAAAAAAGACTCCATATACGGCGTCTTCATGGTTTCCATAAAAAGTTCTCTTTCCATTCTTGCAGTCTAAGATAGGACAGGTACTGTCATTGCCTCCACATCTAAATACTGTTGGTGAGATTGATACAAAGTGAATTCCAACAACTTCTCCTTGAAGTTTGCAGGGTACAATTGTTTTCCTTTCCTCCACAATGAGAGAAGTCGTCACGAATCGGCATCGTATCGCTTTGGTCAGTTTGGTTTTTGGACTCTAACTTATCCAGGGCAGTATGGCGGCCATCAGCAATTGAATTCCTTTCTTTCTGGGTTATCAAGCTGTGCATTCACTGTCAGTGCCGCTCCAGACGTGTCCACGTTTATCTTGAGCGGAAATCATCACTGGTTGATGCTCCTTCTTTTTCCTGTCACCTGGTTCCATGCCACCATTTATACCTTACAGCTCAAAACAGAAAATACACACTGGTAGAGTGATTCTCTGAAAAAATAAAAAAAAAAGGTACAAACATAGATGCCGATACAACATATATATATATATATATATATATATATATATATATATATATATATATATATATATATATATATATATATATATATATATATATATATATATATATGTATATATTTATATGACGGGGTGAGATGCAAAAACCGCTATAGCCAGAAAAAATAAATCCTGTAGTTCTGTATAAAGCCCGATCAATTTGATGTTTAGAGCTGAATTATGAAATGATATTTGGTTTTGAACAAAAATGATTTCATCATCAGAAGACTTTTTCATTCAAAGTCCGAGATGGTGAAACAACTCACAATATGTAAAAAAATGGCCTATGGTTTGCATCTCACTCCCATCATATGTATATATATATATAACAGTACATATTTTGTGAATATATATAAATGTTTTATATATATGAACTGTGCACTTTTTTATGTTATGTCATAGTTATATGTTTAACAAATATACCTTTACACATTTTTATTTACACATGTATATATATATATATATATATATATATATATATATATATATATATATATTTATTTATTTATTTATTTATTTATTTTTTTATATTCTATTTAAATATTAGTATTATCATTGAAGACGTGGTTTGTCACTTACCTGCGTTCCTTTTTCAGATCTTTTTTTAATCTACAGTAATGAAATACTTTATTGCACTACTTTCCTGTAAGGAAATTTAGCATGTCACCCTGAGAAGCCATCGTGACTTCAAACAGTTGTCCAACACTTACTTTCCAGTCAATAGTATAAGGTCATAATATTATGGAAATTGATGTTGAATCAAAGCTGCAGGTTTGGAATAATAACGATCCTTTTCAATCCTCTGTCAATATCACATTAACTCCTACGATGGTCACTACATACTGAAAGAGAGAGAGAGAGAGAGAGAGAGAGAGAGAGAAGAGAGACAAAGAAAGAGAAGAGAGAGAGAGAGAGAGAGAGAGAGAGAGAGAGAGAGAGAGAGAGAGAGAGAGAGAGAGAGAGAGAGAGAGAGAGAGAGAGAGACAGAGAGAGAGACAGAGAGACAGAGAGCGAGAGAGAGAGAGAGAGAGAGAGAGAGAGAGAGAGAGACAGAGAGAGAGAGAGAGAGAGAGAGAGAGAGAGAGAGAGAGAGACAGGAGAGAGAGAGAGAGAGAGAGAGAGAGAGAGAGAGAGAGAGAGAGAGAGAGAGAGAGAGAGAGAGAGAAAGAGAGAGAGAGAGAGACAGACAGACAGACAGACAGACAGACAGACAGACAGAACAGACAGACAGGACAGAGACAGAGAAGGCAGAGACAGACAGGGAGAGAGAGAGCAGACAGACAGACAGAAAGACAGAGACAGAGCAGAGACGAGAACAGAGACAGAGACAGAGGACAGAGACAGAGGTAGAGACAGAACAGAAGTACCTTTCGGTGTATGGGTTCAGATGCCCGAGATGATCTTTCTCCAGGATGCCCTGTCCTGGCATTTTCTGTTTCCTTCCAAAAAAGTTAAATTTCTATGCTTCAATGCCTCTTTTATATCTTCTTCCCACTTTCTCCGAGGTCTGCCTTTTGGTCTTTTACCTTGGGCTTTAGCACTGTATACTGATTTAGCTATTCTATTGTCATTCATTCTGTTTACATGCCCAAACCATCTCAATTGATTTGTTTCTATCTTAGTTTTTTTGCCATCTGCTTTGGTTTGATCTCTTATTGTTGTGTTTCTGATTTTGTCTCTTTTAGTTTTCACTACTACTCTTCTTAGATATTTCATTTCAGCTGCCTGTACTCTACTGTATTCTCTACTGTCTAAGGTCCAGGTTTCATTGCCATAGAGGAGAGTAGAACAATAAACTGTATTGTATACTGCCATTTTGGTTTTTGTTGACAATTCTTGCTTACCTACAAATGCCTTTCCTAGATGGTTATATATTGATTCTCTGGCTGATTTCTTCTCTTAGTTTTTCCTCTGAGTTAATCATTACTCCTAGGTAATTGTAGCTTTGAACTTGTTCTAAATTCTCCCTGCCCAATTTAAGATTTTGTGTTTTAGCTTCCCTAGTTACTAGCATTGTTTTGGTTTTCTTTGCATTTACTCTCATTCCTCTTTTATTTAGTTCATTGTTTATAATGTTGATATTCGACTGAAGGTCACTTTCTGATTTTCCAAACAAAACTAAATCATCTTCAAATGAAAGCATTGATACATTTACTGGTTTGAGCTTCCACATACCTACATTCATTTTCTTCATGTTTGAGGATGCCTTTGCGACTGAATCCATAAATGTGATAAACAAAAGAGGACTTAGGATACAACGCTGTCTTACTCCTATATCTACATCAAATTCTGCAGATATATTTCCAGCTACTCTCACTGCACATGTTGGTTTATTGTAAAAACTTTTAATGGCTTCTATTAAATTTTGCTCTACATTGTGTTCTTTTAAGGAATGCCATAGTTCGTCCCTCCTCACAGTGTCAAATGCCTTTTTTAAGTCAATAAAACACAGGTGCAAGTCAATGTTTCTCTCAAGGAATTTTTCTATTATTTGTCTAATTGTAAATATGTGGTCTTGTACACTTCTTCCTGGTCTAAATCCACTCTGATGCTCTTCAATCTGATCCTCTACTCTTTTCCTTAGTCTCATTTCCAGTATCCTGGCATATACTTTTCCTGGAACGCTAAGTAGTGATATCCCTCTATAGTTTGAGCATTGCATAGTTGATCCTTTCTTATGTATTGGTACTACCGTTCCCTTTTTCCAGTCATCTGGCACCTGTTTGGACTTCCATGCTTGTTGGCATATTGCATGTAGTAGTTTGTCTGCCTTTCTCCCTTGGTTTTTAATCATTTCTGGATAAACTTGATCTGCTCCTGGGGCTTTTCCTAATTTCACTTTTCTTATAGCTGTTTGGATTTCTTCCATTGATATATCTACATCTTCAGCTGTCTCTTCTGGATTACTTGTTACTCTTACTAATTGATCTTTACTCCTTGTTTCATACGTTCTGGAGGGATTATGTAATTGGTAAAATGCTTTCTCCATGTTTCCATGATTTCGCTGTCTTCTTTCATTATTTCTCCTTTGGCATTCTTAATTTGTCGTATTGGGCATGCTTTGGTCTTTCTCATGCTCTTCATTGCCCCCCCCCCCCCCAGAACAGCTTTTGATTTCCTTGATAGCTTTCTTGAAGTCTTTGTCCAAACTCTTCCCATTGTTCCTGTTTTGCTTTCCTAACTTCCTCTTTGGCGATAGTTCTTTTATTCACGTAATCTATCCTATCCTCTGGTCTCTTTGTTTGCAAGTATTTCTTCCAGGCATCCTTCTTTTCTTTGATCTTAGTTTTGACATTCTCATTCCACCATGCTGTTCTTTTCCCATCTCCTTTAATTTGTTTCCTACCACAGACCTCTTCAGTACAACTGAGGAGTGTTTCTTTATACATTTGCCACTTTTCTTCTATTGTGCTATCATTCAGATCCATCTGTCTTTCACTGATAAATCTTTTTATCCTAGATTGGTATACCTGTTTTACTACTGGTTTATTTAGTTCCTCTATTTTGAGTTTAGTAGCTTTCTTCTCTTTCCTTTTCTGTTTGTTTTCTTCAGTCAATAATCTCATTTTGGCAATCACTAGGTGATGATCACTAAATATTTCTGCTCCTCTGTTTACTTGCATCCAATTACTGTAAAAAGGGAGCTGCTAACTATTATGTAGTCTATCATTGACTTTTCACACCTGTCTTCATTTACTCTTGTATATTTGTGGATATCTTTATGAGGAAAAAAGGTGTTGGCTATTTTCATGTTATTCTTTAGGCAAAAATCTATTAGTCTCTCTCCATTTGGAGAAGTTGTTATCTCTCCTTCTTTACCTATTACTCCTCCTGATGTTTCTATATTGTTGCCTACTCTAGCGTTTAAATCTCCTAAAAGCATTAGCTCCTGTTTGTGTTTAAGATTTTCTGCAGCTATTTGTAAATCGTTTTCGAAGATATCTTTTTCTTCTTTAGTGGCGTCTTCGTTTGGTCCATAAGCTATTAATAATTTAATTTCTCTTCCTTTTGGTTTAATATTTACCTCTAATAGCCGTGGGCTTATAAATTTCCAGCTTTCTAGTAGCTTTTCATGCCTTTTATGCACTAGGAGACCTACTCCTGCTCTAGCTCTATCTTTGAGAGAGAGAGAGAGAGAGAGAGAGAGAGAGAGAGAGAGAGAGAGAGAGAGAGAGAGAGAGAGAGAGAGAGAGAGAGAGAGAGAGAGAGAGAGAGACAGAGAGACAGAGAGACAGAGAGACAGAGAGACAGAGAGACAGAGAGAGACAGAGAGACAGAGACAGACAGAGACGGAGACGGAGACGGAGACAGAGACAGACAGAGATCAAGCCGAGTATATTATATTTATTTCTCTGAATCAGTTTGGTTTTGGATAAGTAGGGATTAGCCCACTGTAACCTAGGTAGATGGTGGGGATGCCACCTTTGAGGGATCCCTACCAGACCTTGTTATTTTCTGTCGGGTTAACTCCCCTAGCCTTTGGTCATTCAAGATTGGCCTGCAAAGGCAGTAGGTTGTTATTTTCTGTCAGGGTTAACTCCCTTAGACTTTGGTCAGTTAAGACTGGCCTACAAGGCACCAGGTTGTTTTCTGTCAGGGTTAACTCCTTAGCCTTTTGTCGGCCAAGACCCACCTGCAAGGCAGCAGGAGACTCGTGGAGGGTGGGATCATCTACTCAACGTACAGGTACTTACCTGTCCACTGCCCGGACAAATGAAAAGTTTAAAGTGGCCAACGATTCAGTTCGAAAATGGCAATAAGAAAGTAAAACTTTTGATATATGACTTGCAAATTATGTAGATCTACATATTTTGAACACAACGGGAGACAGAGCCATATCAACCGGATGACATCACATCATCCCCACACACACACTCTTGTCAGCTTCTCCCATTCACATTCATGACACACATTTTATTAGTTAAATACTTTTTGTGCCGCCGATTTAACTTCAACGTGAAGTGTTGTCGCTTTCTGGGTCGACCACGGGACTTCACAGGCGGCAACTTGACAGCCGATTCTAATGACGAATAGCATTTTCTCTCTCAGGTATTCGTCGTTCTTGCGAATAGTCACTTCGTTGTTGAAACTGTGATGAAAATGTCGATGCTTTAAAAAATTATTATATTAATCGCGTAATGGCAGTTTTGCACAGCGATCTGAATAATTCATGTCACAGAAGTGTTATTTAGTGACACAGACATGCAGTACTGAAGGATTGGGCTGTGGATAGTGGTGGGGTTGTGGTTATAGCTATACATCAATCAAATTGCCACGTTAATGATGGGGGTCAACACTATTTGAGTTGCATGTAGCATGTTATCTAGACAGACTTTACCATATTGTTATCTTGTTGCTGTTAAGTCTGTAAAAAATTAAACCAGTCTTGTTAATGCATATTTGAACATATGACCTGGCTTTTATCTGAATGAGATCGTCAAATATATTGG
>JAXRKP010000004.1:902269-907269 GCA_037039925.1 Doris montereyensis
TGGGTATTTTTTAGCATAAAAGGGTGAGTAAACTTATCAAGCGTCAATCTGTCTAAAAATGACTTGTCCATTGTGGAAACCGTTATTGAATTGAACAACGATTACGAAATAATATTTTAAAAAATGGGAATGGAAGAGTTGATTCATAAATTGTACGCGTCTTTCTAAGTGTGTGTTACATTAAGAGAAAGCAGTAATCGTTTGTAAGTAAACGTTAAAGACTATACAAATTGGATCTCTAAGCTCTTAAACGTTCCCTATAACAGCAAGCAAAGTAGTTCTTGTATGTAAAGTTTTCAGAGGACGCTAAAAGTATTGAAAAAGTTTATTATGTATCATAACACTAGAATATTACTTTAAAGATAGTGTGCTGTAATTACAAACCTGGACATTTCAAAGTTCAATTTCTCTTAACCACAAGCTCCTTTTCGCCACGAGTTCCACTTTAACATGTACACACAGTATTTAGCAAACATGTACATCAACATACCCACGTGACTGAATCATTCTCAGCTTTCGAGATTCACTTGTAAATACAGTATTATAGAGTGACAGGCGAAGACTATGTTGCTAAAACCTCACAGAAAGTTTCACAAATTCGCAAGTCTGAATTACAATCTGAAAAACACAACCTTGATCGCTAATCTAGCCGTCACGCTCTTCTTACCAACCACCGCCATCTTTTCTTTTCACTCTCCTAATTTTTCCATTACCAATCAAATTTAATTGAGCAAGACAGGGAACAAACAGTGTATTATGTATATATGTTTTTAAATCCCCCTCACGCCTAAAAAAAGAATATGAATGAAAAATGAAATCAGTTTTTTTATTTCGTTATCTAGCCTTAAATTGTGTCCATTATGCCTTAGGAATTTACTATTAGGTATATCATTTATACTTAATACTCCTTTCAAATAATTTTTCCGTGTTTTTTTTTTTTTTGCTAATTTCATCGGCATTCATTTTTACCGACTTTTGATTTATCTATTTGATTAGATATATTTTTATGGTTTTCCCTTTCTTCCACTGCTACTTCTTTTTGTTAACATCTATCTACATTTCTGTTCTCTTCCCCTAATCCCTTTGCCCCATCATCTTTTCGACTGGCATATTAATATTGTTACAGCCTGATTATGTTAATTTGTCTTGTATAGTCCATACACATTTTGTTTTCTGATGAAAATGAAAATACATATTACCACTGTTTTGTTTTCTTCTCTTAGTGTAGTTTTAATCTTATTTATATCCTCATTACACTCCGCTGTGGCCTTGTCAAATTTCAAATCGAAAGTGATAAGTAATTGACACTAACAAAATTGTAATGCTATGAGATTGTTTACAAAGTTAAGTAAAGTCAATTCTCATCAGTATGAGAGGTTGATAGCATTACTACTTGAAATGCCTCTCTACGTTGTTTTTTTTTATTCCATAGTTTTGAAATAAAGACGTAACGCAAGAAAATTACTTGTATTCGTGAAATGTATACCCTCACTTGAAACGCTGATAAAAAAAATATAAGTCATTCGCCACTTGTTTCACCTTTTTAATATCTATTCCCTATTCCCCTGGCTGGTAGAACGAATGAGGTTAACATAATTAAATCTAAAATAGCGAGAAATAAAACTCCAAGAAAACCACCAAACCCTGGATGAGATGGTACGTAACGAATCATTGTGACGTAGAGAAGGCGGTCGGTGAAAGATCGTGGCTAAATCAGCAAGTCGCGCAAGCCGACAAGTAATACTGATAAAAGAAATAGATAATAAAGATAGAAAAAGAAAGTAGAGAGCAGAAAAGCACTCAACATAAACGCACATTATGACGTCACTCACGCAGAGTGCAATGCTCACCTTCACTTTCCTCTCTGATTTCGCTTTTCTGATCTCTTTGCCGTACCGCACGACAAGGATATGAAAAGTCTTGTTTCCACAAATCGCTCAAATCTGAGACAGTTCTTGGCTTCATAACCGCAGAAAAACAAACTGAAGTAAGCACAGCTTGACTTTACGATGAATTGATAGTTGGGGTTTCTCTTGAACTGCGCAGCTGACAGTAGGCCCTACTTGCGTCGAAAGTTTAGGCCCCATGGAGAATATGACGATTTTTTTGTATTGTGTGTAGGTGGTTGATTTGTATGGAACCGTGGGCGGGGGGCGGGGGGCGGACTGATGACAGATACATGGATGATAAAGAGGGCGTTTGAAGAAAGACAAAGGATCCTTGTTCAAACGTTGATAAACGAAAGCCATTTTATAGATCTATATAGAACCTCGTTTTTCGTCAATAAATAAACGGCTCTCTGAATCGTGAATAGATATCTACAGACACGGTATCCCAAGAGAGCGAGACGGGAAAATATTTTCTGTACGGCTGGATGAAATGTATATTTATAAAACAAATCTCTCTCTATGTAAACATACGTTATTAATAAGCGGCAGTATCGCGAGATGTTATCGCCCCATGTGCCAGTCGATCTAATGGCTGAGTGAAAAGCCGACTATTTGCCTGCACTTACATAGATTAAAATGGTAGCCTTCTGCAATCTTCCAGAAGAGAATTGTTGATATTAAATAGCACACAAGCTAACAAATCATAACTATCTGATAAAACTTGGAATATAATACATTTTGCAATAATTTGTATCCATATGTGTGTATGTATTTGTGATTTTTCTATCATGTCAATTTTCTTGAAGAAAAGCGCCTTGTTTCACATAGACATATTTGCTGGATATTCAATAAATTTGAGATTATTCTCAAAGATGACGATTTCCGAGTAAAGAGGAATGTGAGATTACAAAAAAAATTAACAACAAACTTATTGCAAAGCAAAACAAACAACAACAAAAAACGCGGAACGACAACAAAAGGAAACCGTCAACGAAATGAGAAATGTTCACTCACAAGATACTACACATATTTCTTTCTGAACCCATTGCAACTTTTTCTTCTTGTTTTTTTAAATTGACTCACATTGAAGATAACATCTTGGGATTGCACTTTTGTTACTTCACTGGAGACTCAGGTCAGGGGTCGTTATTGTGTTTACAGATTTTTAACCGCAGGAAGAAATTAATTCGTCAAGGAGAAGAGACCAAAGAATAGGCACGCCCATACAAAGCGAAGTCAATTGCAGAGCTCACCAAACGTTTTACAAATCCGCCAACAACTTAAGGCTTTAGCTTTACACATGTAAACATCTTTATAGACCTCATGGCCCTATAGATGTTAATCTTCAGCACAAGCCATTAACTTTTATTTATAGTTCATGCACATCTTTTACGCTGAATTTTAAACAGAGCCGTTTGTTTTATCTCTAGTATCTTTTGTTCCTTGCATTTGTATCATCATTATTTGAGCTTTAGCACACGAAATTGTTTCTACGATAAAAGAAATTTGGGTTTCATTGTGAAGTTTCGAAATCTATCATCAGGTAAGGTAAAAGTCAGGCGAACGTTTAATCAATAATCACAGATCGCGCTTTTAGGCGAAGGGGCGAGAGGGTGGATGATGCTTTACATTAATCGCCCATTATCAAGTTTTATCTCCTTATTGTCCGCTTTAGCATCTTCACGTTAAATTTTGTCTCGTGTAATAGGCTTTGCGGTGGTGTTCGGTTTTTTTACGATAAAATGTGTTGCTTCTTTCTCGTAGTCAAAACCTTTGCGATACGGCAGCAGGATTCAAACGGCCATCGCCGTCTTAGTAAAATGCTTCTTCAATCAAGGCGTAAACTCGATGCTATTGCTGTTTTTTCCTCCTTGATCAAAGTCAGACGTAGCTTATCGTTTAGTTTAGTATTATCGGACACGTCGACGGCAGAGCCTCGCAGTCAGGTGCTATCAACGTACGGCAATGAAAGATTTCGTGGTTGATATTTCAGGTTGCATTGGAAAACAAGAGCTTTACTTTTCTGGCGATGTACGAAGTTTCCATAATATTTGGTGATGTACGAAAGTCCGAATGTTTCTTTGAATGATTGGCGCACTTCACTTGCAAAGTCCCATGCTTGATTTCCAGGATGTCCTTGAATAAGTACTACAAAACACTCTATACCTGAAGGTCATCTGGTACTCAGGACATGGCAAACAAAGAATCGCCAACTTACCAAGCTAGCAAAATGAAGGATGTGGAACGTAGAATGATACACCTTATAGTAAAGGATCGGGGTGTCACGTCACCTCTAATAATGTCAGTTATTCATTCTCTGCCAACATGGACGAAACAACGAAGAAACAAGTGGCTCCAGTAAGAGGCAATTAGCTACCAAACGGCTTATTATTAGCGGCAAACGGAGAGATTGGAGTAAGGGAGCAACACAAACAAAATGCAATAACACCGCCGCTGAAAATGTAGAGGGCATAAAGAGATGGGTGATATATTGTGCTACGATTTGCCATGGACATGTTGTATAATATTCCGTGATAATACGTCACACTGCTCTGTCTGTCTGCCAAAGTCCCTGTTTATTTATCATAGGTGGCGTGTCTCAACTCGCAATAATTGTTGCGCATCCGTTCTCACTTACACACTCACTCACTAGCTTATTCATTTACTTAATTCTTCACTCACATATGATTTTCTTTTTCAATTTCTTATCAACATTTCCTCCTTCACTCACAGAAACATCGTCTTCACTATTAACTCGAGTATTATCATTTTTTAAATTTTAGTATTTTGTTTTGGTTCGTTGTTGGTATGTTTTCTTTTGTCATATTCTTCTTTTTTTTTGTTAGTTGTCAGCCTTAGTCATTCTTGCTCATCATTTCTCATTGCTGGCATAGTATATAATGCGAATTACTCATTCTTTGTGCAATCCAGTCTGTCAGATTCACTCTTACTCGTGATACAAATACACACAAACACACATACATTTTCTTTCTCTGTCTCTGTCTCTGTCTCTGTCTCTGTCTCTGTCTCTGTCTCTGTCTCTGTCTCTGTCTCTGTCTCTGTCTCTGTCTCTGTCTCTCTCTCTCTCTCTCTCTCTCTCTCTCTCTCTCT
>JAXRKP010000004.1:909769-919769 GCA_037039925.1 Doris montereyensis
AACATTTAGTGGACATGAGAAAATCAATTGTTAGCTTTGAAAGTCAATTGGGATATAACTTCAAATATCGCATGAAAATATTAGAAAAAAAAGTGTACAACATGTTCCTGATGCTAGAGGATGGTTGTGTGTAAACAAACATCCATAGATTGCTATGACAACTGAAAACATAAAAAGTACGATTACCATGTGCTTTAAGCGAAGCGATCATAGTTTCTTCAGTACGCCTCGGCTTGAAGTCATTGCCATAGAAATCCATAAAGTCTCTGATAGAAGCGAAGTAAAAAGTAATTTGATTGATGAAGGATGGCATCATTATTACAATGATTACATGATATATTAAGATAGTACATTTATCCCGTATACAAAGCTTATTATGTATAATATACAATTTCCAAAAGATCTCAGTTTAAAACAGTTTTGTATCTTTTAAGCTGAAGGGGAAGAGCATGAGAGAGAGCAAGAGACAAGCAACTAAGGTTAAATCAAAAGATAATGAATGTCTAAGTATTTAATTGACTTCAATGAAATTTATGAGGAGCTTCTACATTGCTCTTTCCGAAATGAGATAACACAGTCAAAAACGCGTGAAGAAAATTGCATTGTACGGCGAATCTAAAAGCTTGAACTCCCTGCCTCCGTACGACTATTCCAGAGCCCGTCTGTCTGCACAGGTAAATCAAAACAATTGTCTTTCTTTTCTCTCCATCTTTTCTTTCTTTCCTCGATTCTTTTCCAATTTTCTTCCTCTCTCCC
The DNA here is from genome assembly GCA_037039925.1 of Doris montereyensis. Taxonomy (NCBI): domain Eukaryota; kingdom Metazoa; phylum Mollusca; class Gastropoda; order Nudibranchia; family Dorididae; genus Doris; species Doris montereyensis. The sequence goes on from JAXRKP010000004.1 coordinate 910,526, forward strand.
TGCTTCCTCACCATGCATGCCGTGATTCCATCTGACCTTTGATTTCCATCGCGAAAGCTCAGTACCCGAATGTGCCTGCTATACTTAGGGATGGATTTGACCTTCCTTCAAATCTGTGCCTCTCCCACTCTCACATTCTTTTTTTAAAGAATAATACATATCGTATTACAAAAAAGCCATGCTTTTCATGTTAAGTAATCCTGTTTTTTCATTACAAACTAGGATGCTCTCCATTATAAATTACCATACTATTTATTGATTTTTCTTCAATTTTGACGTTTGAACATCAAAACTCAGGTCGACAGATTAAATACACCGAAGCAACATTTTTTGTTGATATTCGAACCACATTACGATGATTTGGAGACAATTATTTTCAATCTCAAGGTTCTTTTCATCAAAACGTCTCTTTGAATCACGATTTGTTGAATTACTTTGTTGTCGTACAAACAGCAAGTTGAACATTGATTGATAGAAAAATGTAGTAGTCGGAAAAGTGCGTTATATTATTGCTCTTATTGGGAGAAAACAAGGAAACTCATTTTTTTATAGTCGATTTTAAAAAAAAATGTCCATAGCGGTTTTTTTTTACGTGTACATAAAATCAGTATTAAGATGCGAAAAGTATAAAATTGGATTAGACAATCTTATATTCAAATTCTTTATCAAACTGCGTAACAAAAATAGATCTAGAAGTATGGTGCTCTGAGACTGTTACTTATTGTAAGCTCTTGTCTAAAACACAAAATTTAATGGAAAAACATTCTACCAGAATCTAAACGATCATAATACACTGACAAAAGAAAAGTTAACATATCACTTTAGGATACACATTATTATGGACTTTGATTTGAATACTGAAGGTCACAGCTGTTTATGAAATTACTCCCCCATGTGAATGAGTGAAAATACATGTCTTCAAAGACTCATTTGTGTTTTTATAAAGACAGACACAATCATAATTATAAAGGAATACCTATAGTCTCCAGACCATCTTGTAAGACTGATTTTTACATATTATATTTCAGCGATTGCATTATGTGTGCATTCATGTTCCTCATTTGATTGCCCCCCTCCCCATAACACAGCTCACTGGGAAATCGGTCTTGGTCGATCAGATATTTAGTCACTTCGTTTTAGTTTTACCTGGTAATTTCAAAATTTTAGTAGAGGTTAGATTAATTTGGCGCGACCGCCTGCCAAGTTGCTAGGATCTTTTAATACTTTCATAATAATAATATGCGGTTTTTGTGCTTGCTCTTGTTATGCTATGCATCATGTAAAGCATGAATCCCATGTATGAACCTGGTTATATTTTAAAAGGAATGGCAAAGAAACCACTTCTATAGAAAGAACGTCCATTGGTGACGATCTTAAACAAGAACCATCAACATATTGTGTTGTTTACTATGAGTTTCCCATCCATTTCCCACACGATAAAGCTCTTGATGCTGTCATGAGAGTGGCCCTTACTTGATTATACATTTTAATGTCAAAGTAAGAATTGATTTGCCGCCTACAAACCAGAATTGAGCTGTATCCTTCAGCACAAGATAGCATTGCCCATTGCCATATTCATTGCGTTATTTTGACTGTATACACGTGGTGTATTGAAGCGCTCAGACAGATGTGTATAAAGCTATTGTGCTAAACATGTGTATGCCATATGGAAATTATGTGGGTGTCTCTATCTTTTTTTTTCAGTTCTACCTGCAGTGGTGAATAAGGCATTTGATTATCGTCTCGTTTGTTTCGTAGTTATAATAGAGTTTCTCTTGTTCTGGGGCATCTGTACCTTTTCCCTGACTTCTGTCTCTTCTTCTTCCATCGTATTCATCTAGTATGTCAATTTTAACTGAGACAGAAAACGTTTCATATTTCCAAAACAATGAATATGCTTATAAACGGTTGTTTTGTGTTCGTGAACAGGTGTTATTTCGATAAATATAATATAGCAATGTTGCTGCATTGGATGATCTGAGGGAATGTGTGTGTGTGTGTGTGTGTGTGTGTGTGTGTGTGTGTGTGTTTTGAGGATCTTTTATACGTGGCATGACAGTAGAAAGGCTGTTTGTTAAAATCTTTCAATGCTTTGCAGCGAGTGAAGCGTTGTCGCTTTTTATGACAATTATAAGACAACATTACATGTGGTGCTATGACGAGCCCAAATAATATATTATGTTTGGCCTTCTCTTTCTGAAGGCATTTGCATTTGCATTTCGATGTTTTCAAGACTCGTAAAAACAGGATAAAGAATCGCAGAGGGGAAAAAGACCCTCACTTCAGAGCTAGGAACTTTTTGATTGGCTGGTGGAAACAAGATTTCTTCAGATGTTATTCAAAGCCCAATTCCCCAGCCTTCCCGAAAGAGCTTTTGATTGACCCTGACCTTTTGGTAAAGCGATGGTCAGCCATTGCCTTGAGCTCCATCCTGTCCGTGACAAGATGGCGTTCGTGGATACAACGGAGCCATTGTTTCGTCACGTGTTTTTCATCAGGCGTACCATGTTACCATGACAGCGAGAAATGAATGCATGCCAGAATAAGAGCTCAGTGTACAGAGCAAAAGTTGGCATGGAGATGATTACAACAAACATTGACCCTTGTCCGTGTTGAAGAACATACTCCTTTCATTTGTGACTAATTCACCACTTAGTGGACGTTGACATTATTGCCCTTACCGCAAGCATTGACCACAACAATACAATGAAGAAAAGTTTTATAAAGTGAAAACATATGTATAACTACACAAATAATAAGCTTATAAATGATTAAATATCATCTTCAGTATCATCGTCATCCTTATTTGATAATAATAAAATGATAATGATGATAATAATAATAATAATAATAAATGACAATAATAGTAATAATAATAATGATAATAATAATAATAATAATAATAATAATAATAATAATAATAATAATAATAATATAATAATAATATAATAATAATAATAATAATAATAATAATAATAATAATATTAATAATAATATTAATAATAATAATAATAATAATAATAATAATAATAATAATAATAATAATAATAATAATAATAATAATAATAATAATAATAATAATAATAATAATAATAATAATAATAATAATAATAATAATAATAATAATAATAATAATAATAATAATAATAATAATAATAATAATAATAATAATAATAATAATAATGATAATAATAATAGGGATGATGATGATGAGGAGGATGATGATGAGGTTTTGGTAGGTTTCTTTTTCAAATTTGCCCGGACTGTCCTGTAAACAGCCCAGGAATTTCTAATGTGCACAGGGTATTGTGATCTACACACAGGATCTCCTTTTTATCGTCTGTCCCCGACGGGACTAGATGTCGATCCACCTAATTGGACCAGGGGAGGTGGGGGGGGGCGAGGTTTAACTCTAAAAAACTCGAGAAAATGTATCAACCATGGCGACTTGAACGCACGATTTTCTGATTGAGAGGCTGACACCTTATCCCTGCACTGCCGGATCCCCTCTCTCGTACCAAAGGTCAGAACAGGACCAAGGAATTTATAACGTAGCTTTGTTTTGTTGGTGAAAAACTGGAAGAAAATGTGAAACGTTTAAATATGATTGATACTCACTCCAATTCCAGCCGAAGGTTAAAGTGTCTTGATCTTCTTCTCCAATGTATGTTATATCTCTTTTACAGTTTTTAGCGTCAATATACTACTATTAATTAAGCCTTTCCGGCCATTCGGTTTTCAGGAAAATTGTTTGTGAAATATAATCGTTTTCGCATTCGGAAGATCTTATCTATGAAGGAGGTGAATAAATCCGTGGATAGATGGGGATGAATATTTGGATATGGGTCTATGGATATAATAATGTGCATTCGTATGTGTCTGAATGAAAAGTACAAGATGAAAAGATATTTGACTTCAACTCGGTTGGTCTATCAGCTTTCCATAGAGCCAGTGCCTTTTTTTCAACTCTCGAAAGGGCAATATATAAAGGTCGTGTTATTTCTTCCTGTAGGCTGCAAATGGAACTTTGTCTCGTTTACCATATATCGCTAATGCTAGGCACTTCCGCCTATGTTGCACCTGACTTGGCTGATTAAACACAATTTGTCACTTCCTTCTTTTGATTCTCGTTTCTGTTCCTTATTTTTGTTGTTGCAGTAATTGTATAGAGTTAGGCAGCAAGCGATAAGGAGAAAGTAAGTGTTCCATACCCTCACGAAACCATTTAAATAAAATTGTAATGTTTCAGGAAGAGCTCATTGCATTCCAAGTCTTTTTAACTTCTCTACTCAGGAAGTATTATGGTTGTTTCTTTTACTTCATGGCATAATAATATTTCAGACAATATTTTATTTTCACGCATGCAGGTTTTGCATCCACACTGAGGGGGGATGGGGAGATGGGGGGGTTTCTGTAGTCCAGAGGCATAGTGTCGGCCTCTCAACCCAAAGGTCGTGGGTCAAAAGATACGCCGACGATTAAATCATTGTCTCCAGGGTTTTTTTTCGAGTGCATATACCCAACCCCCCTGTCCAGGTAGGTGGATCAACACCTAGTCCCATCGGAGACGGACGATAAAAAGAAGGTCCGTGTGCAGATCACAACACTCTGTACATGTTAAAGACCCTTGACTGTTAACAACGCAGTACAGGCAAAATAATAAATCCCTACTAAATAAAAAAACCCGAGATAGCCTTAGTTGTGGGTGAATCAAATCAAATCAAATCAAAATCAAAAGCCTCCCAACTCGTTGATTTAAAAATCTAATGATATTACATCGTACCAGCTGCTTCTTACGTTCTTTTGCCAATCTTATCTTCTACTCTGTCTCTCTCTCTCTCTCTCTCTCTCTCTCTCTCTCTCTCTCTCTCTCTCTCTCTCTCTCTCTCTCTCTCTCTCTCTCTCTCTCTCTCTCTCTCTCTCTCTCTCTCTCTCTCTCTCTCTCTCTCTCTCTCTCTCTCTCTCTCTCTCTCTCTCTCTCTGTGTTCTATTGTCAGCATTTTCTTCCTAAAATCCCAAGGCGTAATTTGACTGATTTATGTATGTCTATCAGCTTTGTTTCAAAGACAACAGGAAACTTCCATCGTGAAGTTATTGGCACGATCATAAATGTTTTAAAGCCTTGGCTAACAATTATTCTCGTTAAAAGACGGTTCTGATAGGAGCTGGCGTCATCGTTTATGATATGTTGTAACTGTGAAGATACAAAAGGCTTACATAAACATGCCTGATAGATTAACTGTATGGACACGGGAAGATAAAGGGATGAAAATATGCACAGAAAGAGAGAGACAGAGAGGGAGGGGAGAGAGAGAGAGAAAGAGAAGAGAGAGAGAGAGAGAGAGAGACAGAGACAGAGAGAAGAGAGACACAGACAGACAGACAGGAGAGATAGAGAGACAGGCAGACAGACAGAAGACAGACAGACAAACAGACAGAGAGACAAAGAAAATAGAGAGAGAGAGGAGACAGACAAACAGAGAGACAGACAGACAGGAGAGAGAGAGAGACAGAGAGAGAGAGAGATAGACAGACAGACAAAAGAGAGAGAGACAAAGAGAGAGAGAGAGAGAGGGAGAGAGACAGACAGACAGACAGACAGACAGACAGACAGACAAGACAGACAGAGACAGAGACAAAAACAGAAAGACAAAAGAGAGAGGGAGACAGACAAACAGACAGACAGACAGACAGGCAGACAGACTGACAGACAGACAGGCAGAGAGACAAAGATAGAGAGAGAGGGAGGGAGAGAGAAAGAGACAGACAGACAGACAGACAGACAGACAGCGACAGAGATAGAAACAAGACAGAGACAGAGACAGAGACAAAACAGAAAGACAGAACATGACAGAAAGACAGAACAGAGAGAGAGGAGAGTTAGAGTTAGAGAGAGAGAGAGAGAGAGAGAGAGAGAGAGAGACAGACAGACAGAGAGACAGACAGACAGACAGACAGACAGACAGACAGACAGACAGACAGACAGACAGACAGACAGAAACAGACAGACAGACAGGGACAGAGACAGACAGACAGACAGAAAGAGAGACAGAGCGAGGGGACAAAGAGAGAGAGAGAGAGAGAGACAGAGAGAGAGGGAGTTAGAGAGAGAGAGAGAGAGAGAGAGAGAGAGAGAGAGAGAGAGAGAGAGAAAGAGAGAGAGAGAGAGAGAGAGAGAGAGAGAGAGAGAGAGAGAGAGAGAGAGAGAGAGAGAGAGAGAGAGAGAGAGAGAGAGAGAGAGAGAGAGAGAGAGAGAGAGAGAGAGAGAGAGAGAGAGAGATCCAAATCTCAAAACGTACAGGTAAGTTGAGCACACAACCAGCAAAAAAGGCATAGGTGCAGGCGAACTCAGGCTGTAAATAAATATCACATCCCAGTCTGTGGGTTCCTTGCATGGCATTCGGTCTGATTTCCTTTCTCATTTGTTCCTGCTCTTTTCATTTTCTTCAACGCCCACTGAAAGACAGGACTTATATTAACTCCAGAGAAATTCATTATTTGAAAGTGCCAAATACATTTCGTCGGTTGAATTGTGCAGCATCGGATCTTTTTCCTAGTGTTCGCATCTTAAAGGTGAGCATAAAGAAGCCATGGTTTTATTCATGCAAGGAAAATTTGCCTTACCTATTACTTAATCTTCGAAACCGCTTATAATGATAAAACATCGTTAAATATCAACGCTGTATTTAATAGCGACCAAAATAGTCTCTTTTCTTTTCTTTTCTTTTTCTTTATTAAATTTTTATTTATTTCAGTCTTGCATTGTATTTTTTGTTTCTTTATTTACCCACTTGTTTACTTGTTCATTTCATATTTAGTTTTTATTCGTCAATTCCTTTATTTATTTGTTAATTAATCTATGTATTTGTTTATTTTTAATTTCTTGATAGACCTGTAGTTACTTAACATTTTTTTCGTCACATATTTTCTTCTTTATTTATTTATTGTTCCCTGGGAGTTTTTTTGTTCTCCATTTATTCTTTTTTTTCTTTTGAACTTGAAGAAAACTAGTTAGATCATCGGTAATCTCCTTATTTCCTTGTCGTCGTTGTTTCAGTATAGCTCCTCTTCAGTTAAAATCACACAAAACCACTACCTACAGTTTAATAGGTCAACCATAAATTCGACCAAAATCTTTTAAACAAAAACCCCATATCCCATAAACGATAGCATTCAAGCGCTAAAATTCTGATCCACGTCTGTTTTAACGTCTTGTTATCACTATACCGTGGAAAGCGATATCAAAACAAACAAACTGAAGCAGACGTGGAACAAGCCATCCACGTCTATCGTTAGTCTTCACTTCTCTGATGCACACTGTGATTCTATACGGAAACACTTCGGTCAACACCGCCCTGCATTTATTCCCTGATTCAATTAGGCAGTAAAAACCAAGCAGCCGTGGGGAATTATGGATGTATCCTTGTAGAAAAATAGGTGGCTGGATGCATATAAAGAGTGACAGATAGATAGATATATAGATAGATAGATAAATAGATAGATAGATAGATAGATAGATAGAGTAGGTATGTAGGTAGGTAGGTAGATAGATAGATAGATAGATAGATAGATAGATAGGAAGATAGGTAGGTAGATAGATAGATAGATAGATAGATAGATAGATAGATAGATAGATAGATAGATAGATAGATAGATATATAGATAGATAGATAGATAGATAGATAGATAATTAGATGCAGGTAAAGTAATAGGTTTATATTTAAAAGGGACAGATAGACAGATAAATAGTAAGATAGATTGATAGAGAGATATAGCGATAGATAGAGAGGCAGACAGACAGATGTACGAGAAAGAATCAGAGAGAAAGTAAGAACACATAAATATAGAAAGAGAGAGAGATAGACAGATAAAGAGTAAGATAGATTGATAGAGAGAGATTTATATTTAGAAAGACAGACAGAGAGAGAGACAGATAGAAGAGAGAGAGAGAGGAAGAAAGACACATAAATATAAAGAGCAGAGAGAGAGGAAAGAACACATAAATATCAAGAGAGAGAGAGAGGAAAGAAACACATAAATATAAAGAGAGAGAGAGAGAAAATAACACATAAATATAAAGAAGAGAGAGAGAGAGAGAGAGAGAGAGAGAGAGAGAGAGAGAGAGAGAGAGAGAGAGAGAGAGAGAGAGAGAGAGAGCGAGAGAGAGAGAGAGAGAGAGAGAGAGAGAGAGAGAGAGAGAGAGAGAGAAAGAGGAGAGAGAGAGAGAGAGAGAGAGAGAGAGAGAGAGAGAGAGAGAGAGAGAGAGAGAGAGAGAGAGAGAGAGAGAGAGAGAGAGAGGGGGGAAGAGAGAGAGAGTGAGTGAGAGAGAGATAGAGAGATACTTTTCGTATTATATCTTTGTGCATTGGGAGCAGCCTTGTTGTCAATATTATCACAAGAACACATTGATACACCAGATGTTAGAACAAACAGAAATCCCCAAATCCAGGCTACCCAACTCTTGCCTTTTATTATTTCCTAAGTTTCTACATTGACACTTCATACTCACCCAAACAACCCATCACACACAGAGGCAAGGGGAATCTTTAGTTAGCAGAGATTTGAGTGTATATCTTTATATCTGATAAACATAATTTGGAAAATAAGAAAAGAACCTCCTGAATAACGTAAATGTGTTGAAGAATTAACTTTGCAAAGAAGGATTTGAATGTTTGAAATAAAATAACAGCATTGACGTAGAAATTAAAAAGCAAAGATATTAATATCTTTTTTTGTAAAATAAAAACTCGTTTTACTGAAATGTCTGGACTCACAAAGATTTACTTAGATAAAGAAAACAGTGAGGCAAGGGGCATGTCGAAAGCGAAGATAATGACATAAGACAATACGAAAGCCCCATAGGAACAAAGATGAGACAAACACAATGAATAGACAGAAATAAATCCTGGCCACCATGGGGATCGAATCCGCGACCTCTGCGTGGGCACCCATCGCCTCGCTATGAAAAGAAATCTTGTTACCAACCGAGTTAAGACTTACCTAGTACATGATTTCTGCTTGTATAGCAATTGACCTTGGAGGAAATGTACAAAATAGTTCGCTTCTTACATAGTCTTCAAATGACAAGAAGATTTTGGTATTCGGCTCATAGCCTCTAAAAGCAATGTCACTGTATAACCATAATTTCGACAGTCATTATAGTAATTGATAACTTTCAACTGAAACTAGAGTAACAGTTCACACAACAGTTTTCAATTATGTTTCTATCATAAGCAAGCAGGGA
>JAXRKP010000004.1:924769-929769 GCA_037039925.1 Doris montereyensis
ACGAATACGGACTGTGATTTTTGGAACATGGAATGTTAGGGCAATAAATGGAGAAAAAAAATTCAAAGTAGATATTTTGACCATTACAGAAAAAAAAAGAAAAAAGGACAAGGAATAGAAAACGTTGGACCGAATCATATTATAATCTTCTCAGGAGTAGATGTCAAAGATAGAGCTAGAGCAGGAGTAGGCCTCCTAGTGCATAAAATACATGAAAAGCTACTAGACAGTTGGAAATTTATAAGCCCACGGCTATTAGAGGTAAATATTAAACCAAAAGGACGAGAAATTAAATTATAAATAGCTTATGGACCAAACGCAGACACAACTAAAGAAGAAAAAGATATCTTCGAAAACGATTTACAACAGCTGCAGAGAATCTTAAACACAAACAGGAACTAATGCTTTAAGAGATTTAAATGCTAGAGTAGGCAACAATGTAAAAACGTCAGGAGGAGTAATAGGTAAAGAATAAGAGACAACAGCTTCTCCAAATGGAGGGAGACTAATATATTTTTGCCTAAAGAATAACAGGAAAATAGCCAACTCCTTTTTTCCTCATAAAGATATCGACAAATATACAAGAGTAAATAAAGACAGGTGCAAAAAGTCAATGATAGACTACATAATAGTTAGCATCTCCTTTTTTTTTACAGTACATTGATGCAAGAGTAAACAGAGGAGTAGAAATATTTAGTGATCATCACTTAGTGATTGCCAAAATGAGATTACTGACTGAAAAAAACAAACAGAAAAGAAAGAGAAGAAAGCTACTAAACTCCATATAGAGGAACTAAATAAACCAGTATTAAAACAGTTATACCCATGTTGGATAAAAAGATGTATCAGTGAAAGACAGATGGATCTGAATGATAGCACAATAGAAGAAAAGTGGCAGAAGTATAAAGAAACACTCCTCAGTTGTACTGAAGAGGTCTGTGGAAGGAAACAAATTAAAGGAGATATGAAAAGAACAACATGGTGGAATGTAAACGTCAAGACTTAGATGAAAGAAAAGAAGGATGCCTGGAAGAAATACTTGCAAACAAGAGACCAGAGGATAGGATAGATTACGTGAATAAAAGAACTATCGTCAAAGAGGACGTTTGAAAGCAAAACAGAAATAAGGGGAAGAGTTTGGACAAAGACTTCAAGAAAGCTATAATGGAAATCAAAAGCTGTTTGGGGGGGCAATGAAGAGCATGATAAAGGCCAAATAATGAAAAAAGACAGCGAAATCATGGAAACATGGAAAAAGCATTTTCACCAATTACATAACCCCCCCCAAACGTATGAAACAAGGGAGTAAAGATCAATTAGTAAGAGTAACAAGTAATCCAAAGGAGACAGCTGAAGATGTACATATATCAATGGAAGAAATCCAAACAGCTATAAGAAAAGTGAAATTAGGAAAGCCCAGGAGCAAATCAAGTTTATCCAGAAATGAATAAAAACCAAGGGAGAGAGGGAGACAAACTACTACATGCAATATACCAACAAACATGAAAGTCCAAACAGGTACCAGACGACTGGGAAAAGGGAACGGTAGTACCAATACATAAGAAAGGATCACCTACGGAATGCTCAAACTATAGAGCGATGTCACTACTTAGTGTTCCAGGAAAATATATGCCAGGATACTGGAAATGAGGTTGAGAAAAAGAGTACAGGATCAGATTGAAGAGCATCAGAGTGGATTTAGACCAGGAAGGAATGTACAAGACCCCATATTTACAATAAGACAAATAATAGAAAAATTCCTGGAGAGAAACATTGACCTGCACCTGTGTTTTATTGACTTAGAAAAGGCATTTGGCATCGTGAGGAGGACGAACTATAACATTCCTTAAAAGAACCCAATGTAGAGCAAAATTTAATAGAAGCCATTAAACGTTTTTTTACAATAAATCAACATGTGCAGTGAGTAGCTAGAAACATATCTGCAGAATTTGACGTAGATATAGGAGTAAGACAGGGTTGTATCCTAAGTGCTCTTTTGTTTATCACATTTATGGATTCAGTCGCCAAGGCATCCTCAAAAATGATGAAAATGAATGTAGATATGTGAAAGATCAAACCAAGTAAATGTTTCAATGATTTGTTTGCCGATGATTTAGTTCTGTTTGAAAATCAGAAAGTGATCTTCAGTCGAATATCAACATTATGAACAATGAACTAAATAAAAGAGGAATGAGAGTAAATGCAAAGAAATCCAAAACAATGCCCGTAACTGGGAAAGCTAAAACAGAAAATCTTAAATTGGACAGGGAGAATTTAGAACAAGTTCAAAGCTACAATTACCTAGGAGTAATGATTAACTTACAGGGAAAAGTAAGAGAAGAAATAGTCAGGGAGTCAAAAAGACAAGTTCAATATATAACCATCTAGGAAAGCATTTGTAGGTAAGCAAGAATTGTCAACTAAAAACCAAAATGGCAGTATACAATACAGTTTATTGTCCTAGTCTCCTCTATGGCAGTGAAACCTGGACCTTAGACAGTAGAGAATACAGTAGAGTACAGGCAGCTGAAATGAAATATCTAAGAAGAGTAGTAGGGAAAACTAAAAGAGACAAAATCAGAAACACAATGATAAGAGATCAAACCAAAGCAGATGGCGTAAAAACTAAGATAGAAACAAATCAATTGAGATGGTTTGGGCCTGTAAACAGAATGAAAGACAATGAATAGCTAAATCAGTATACAGTGCTAAAGCCCAAGGTAAAAGACCAAACGGCAGACCTCGGAGAAAGTGGAAGAAGATATAAAGAGGCATTGAAGCATAGAAATTGAACTTTCACGAAAGGAAACAGAAAAATACCAGGACAGGGCATCCTGAAGAAAGATCATATCGGGCATCTGAACCCATACATGAACGGTAGAATGCGAATTGATAAAGAAAAAAAGAAAGAATATATTTATCTATCTATCTATCTATTCATCTATATATCTACCTATCTATATATCTGTCTATCTATCTATCTATCTATCTTTCTATCTATCTATCTATCTATCTATCTATCTATCTATCTATCTATCTATCTATCTATCTATCCATATGTCTATATATCTATCTATCTATCTATCTATCTATCTATCTATCTATCTATCTATCCATCTGTCTATCTATGTATGTATGTATGTATGTATGTATGTATGTATCTATCTATCTATCTATATATATATATATATATATATATATATATATATATATATATATATATATATATATATATATATATATATATATATATATATATATATATATATATATATATATCTGTTTATCTGTTCATTTATCAGTGGCGAATTTAAGGGACTGATCCAGTACTCTTGTAGATAAAGACAAACAGTGAGGCAAGGGGTATGTTTGGAAGTGAAATTAATGACACAAGATAATATGAAAGCCCCATAGGAACAAAGACGAGACAAATGCAAGGAATAGAGAAGAAGAAAAATCCTGGCCACCATAGGGATCGAACCCGCGACCTCTTTGCGTCGGCACCCATCGCCTCGCCATGAAAAGAAAGCGTGATACCAAACGAGCTTTTTTCTGTCTATTCCTTGTATTTGTCTCGTCTTTTTTCCTATGGGGCTTTATATTATCTTGTGTCATTACCTTCACTTCCAGTACTCTTGCAAGCTCACTGATTAGTCGGCACTGGCAGTAGCTTTCACTCAAAGTCATATCAGCTACCTGGGAAATAAACAGAAAATCGCTCTGCTATTCACATTAGTCTGAAACAGCCTATGAAGACTCTTCTCTAAGATTGACAGGTAGATTTAGCCATTCAAAACTGTGTCAAGTAAAAAAACAGACTTTAATTACCTTCACCAGCCATCTAGGGATCCTGTGGGAAAACAGCTTGCTAGGAACAAAGTGATTACATGATTAGATAATACCCAGGCTATTCTCTGTTGTACCCGTGTATTATAATTGAAGCGCCTGGCTTGAAAGTATAGTTTGCAGTAAAGGGAGTGAAGTATCTATGAGAAGGTAAGTTCCATGGAATCTGAACCAATTCCAGTCAGCGTAGAGTTCAGCTTTAAGACATTGTTTAAATGTAACTAGATTTTTAAGGATTGCATTGTGGTTGCATTTTTAGTAAAAAGAGTGACGTTTCTATCAGGACTTGATGCACATATTATAGAGCCAGAGTTGAATTCAGTTTCGGTAGATTTAAGCAAAGTAGATGAAGGTTGAAAACGTGACGAATTCGTCAATACGCTTTATTGCATTGTGGCCATAAAAATATTACAAATATATAACGACGATAAATTGGACACTAAATGTTGAATAGACGGAGAATTAGAGTGTGAGTGAGATGAAGGAAGTAAAATATTGAGAACTTTTTTTCTTCGATTAATTCTTTTGGTCTGGTGCTGTGTATCAGATATCGCTGAACGTTACTGAACTGAGAGGTCAGTAATAGCAAAAGGGTTTTTGAAAACCCCTCCATGTTTGTACACTTTTCCACCATGTTTAAGGGTTTTCATTCATTACCTTAGTTAAGAAACATTCTTTGTTACAGCTCCATCGAAGCTATGCATTCATGTATACTGATATTGATATCGAATAGGAATAATTATGGCCCCGTGTGAGAATAATACGTAGTCGTATTGGCTACCACCTGATAAGCCTAACTTCTTGGTGTCACCGTGTACCCTCAAGGGCTCAATGAGGATAATGTGTTATCTCTCATTGTCAACAAGACACCCACGACGAAACTGACTCCTTGAGCTATGCAACTTTGAAAAACAAAAGCGTTGAATTATTTATGGAAGTAAGAAGGAACGGTGAGGTAGGGGTGTAATCAAACGCGAAAGATTGCATTTTATTTTAGAGTTCACGAAAAGGCATTGAGTGACACAAATTATTAAGTTTTTATTTTCTATGATACCACCCCTTTCGTTCTCCCTTTATACCCTTTTTAATCCTTTTTACAGCTGAGAATACTCCAGATCAAATGATTTTATCACACCGATGTTTTGGTTATGGTT
>JAXRKP010000004.1:937269-942269 GCA_037039925.1 Doris montereyensis
CTCTCTCTCTCTCCTCCCTCTCTCTCTCTCTCTCTCTCTCTCTCTCTCTCTCTCCCTCTGTCTCTCTCTCCTCTCTCTCTCTGTCTCTCTCTCTGTCTCTCTCTGTCTCTGTCTCTGTCTCTGTCTCTGTCTCTGTCTCTGTCTCTGTCTCTGTCTCCTGTCTCTGTCTCTGTCTCTCTCTCTCTCTCTCTCTCTCTCTCTCTCTCTCTCTCTCTCTCTCTCTCTCTCTCTCTCTCTCTCTCTCTCTCTCTCTCTCTCTCTCTCTCTCTCTCTCTCTCTCTCTCTCTCTCTCTCTCTCTCTCTCTCTCTCTCTCTCTCTCGTCGATAGTAATTTCCCCATTTAATCTTAATTGTAGTTCTACTGTGGTCCTGGTGTCACCTGGAGTTTTATTTCGACATTTATGCGTTCAGTGATGGTAAGCAGCTTCCCTCAACATGGCTGGTATTCCTACCCATGTACTCATAGCTTAGTAGTACAAGCGATACAGGGTCAAATTGCTTTGGTCTTTAAATCTAAAAAGCCTAGTATGAGGTCCCGGCTTCGAATCCCAGTCTTCATAAGTCTGAAGGTGCCTCACTGGGCAAAACACTTACACCACTCAGGTACCGATGGGGTATTAGCTACATGTATAAGTAAAACATTTAATGGAAAACAATAAAACTCCTTCAAGGTCTTTACGCCCCATGAAGAGAGACTTGGTAGTCCAGGGCAAGATGTCCTTTCAAACAAAAGGTTGTGGGTTCGAGCCCCTCCAGCGATTTAAAAATGTATCTAACCCCCCCCACCCCACCCCACCCCTCCTTGTCCCGGGAGGTGGATCGACACCCAGTCCCATCGGAGACGGATGATAAAAAGGAGGGCCCGTGTGCAGATCATCACAACACTCTGTGCACGTCAAAGATTGCTTGGCTGTTCACAGGGCAGTCGGGGCAAAATTCAAAACAAAATCCTACCTAAACCCTCTAGGATCACCTTAGTTGTGGAGGTGGGAAAATCAAATCAAAATCAAACATAATGCCCCATTAAGTTTATCCCGGTTTCCACAACGTGACGTAGGGCAGGTGGTAATAGATCACCTCCAGAACAGGACGCTTGTTCTTCGTGTCCATCAGTAGAGCTATGTTGTTTTTCATTTACTGTTGGCGAACTGCAATGATATCATTCCAATTTATGTGGGAATGTAACCTATGAACTTTTAAATACGCTGAATTCCTTCCTCGTTAAAACCTCTATAATAAAGATAGTTTAACAATACCACTAAGTGACTTCCAAATGCATACAAATCCACATTTTGAACAATACCAAACTCTTTGACTTTCACGTTCTCTGTCTGTCTGTCTCTCTGTCTGTCTTTCTGTCTGCTGTCTGTCTGTTTGCCTGTCTGTCTGTCTTTCTGTCTGTCTGTCTCTCTCTCTATTCGTCCATTTATCTATGTATCTATCTATCTACCTGTCTATATATCTATATATAATACATCCATCCATCCATCCATATATCTATCTATCTATCTATCTATCTATCTATCTATCTATCTAGATAGCTATCTATATATCTTTTTTTCTATCTATCTATATGTCTGTCTGTCTGTCTGTCTGTCTGTCTGTCTGTCTCATCTATCTATCTATCTATCTACCTACCTACCTACCTATCTATCCATCCATCCATCCATCCATCCATCCATCCATCCATCCATCCATCTATATATATATCTATCTATCTAGCCATCTATCTTAATGTTATGTACCTCACTCCAGCTTCTCTTCCATTTTCTTCGATAGGAAATCGGTTATCAAAAACAGTAGGTCATATCCATGCACAAACAATGTTTTGATAATCAACAGTCTCGATACGAATTTGTCAATCCAATTTCCACAGCAGAATTAGTTTCTAAGACATGAGTAAAATAAGTGAATTCTACTCACTGTCTCAAATTGGAACACACAACACATGTGCTCACACAAACACATTGTCTCTCTCACACACACACACACACACACACACACATACACACATACACACTATGAATAGTGTTCACATATGAAATGTCATTGCATCAAGCGCTTGCTCACAAATGAAGAGGATCATATTTTGTACGTGTTGCTTTTCCATTTATTTAATCAGGCACTTCCTGACCTTTCGTCACTCTATCACAAATATATTTTGTCACTGGTCAAAAGAGACTGACAATTGGAACTGTGTGGAATTCATTGCTGTCACAAATTTTTGGCTTGGCGTTTGTATTTTTTAAATGCGACATGACGAAGGTCTATCACTGTCACATATTTTTATTTTTAAGATTCTTAATCAGCCTCGTCATCATTAAATATAGATGTATTTTATTAATGTATAAGGCTAATCCCAACAATAATTTAATTTATTCATCAATCAGTCAATCAATCAAGCAATTAGTCCATCAATCGATCTCAGCTATCTTTGTGACAAATTTAATTTCCTGGCACGAGATAACAAAAATCAAAGTTTTTTAAAAATAAGTTTGTTCGACTTTCTCTCATTAGTGCTCTCCCCTGTATTCTTTGTCGAGACAAAGACCTTGACAAAACATCTTGAAGTGATCTCATGTGGGATTTTGTTTAATTTATTTCAAGCATTGTGGCGTCGGTGGCCTCGTGGATAAGCTTTTGCCGGACTTGGGTTCATGAGGTTCTGGTTTCGGATCATGTCAATGCTTGGTTCGACGTTGTGTTCTTTGGAGAAAACACTTAACATGCATTTCCATACTCAATCCAGGTGCAAATTAGTATCGACACCAGGTTGGGAGTAAAACCAGCGACAGACTAGGGCCCTGCTAGGGAGGTGATAATGATCATCTCCTCCGCCTGGTTTGACCATAAACCGGGATGCACTCCGGCTCTATGGGTCTTACTGGCCTCGAAGAAACTTTGTTTTTTTTTCTTCTTCTTCATCATTTATTTCACACATTCATGTTATTTATTTATTTATTCATTTCAGAAATCAGAGTCACAGACCCTTTAGACTAAACGTGTGGAAACTTACCTGAAGAACAAAAAAAATGTTCTAGAACAGTCCAAGACCGCCCTTGTGACTGACAGGTAGGAGGGATCAAGCCAGTGAGTGTAAAAAGGCACCTGCACTGACCAGAGGTCACCAGGAC
The DNA here is from genome assembly GCA_037039925.1 of Doris montereyensis. Classification (NCBI taxonomy): domain Eukaryota; kingdom Metazoa; phylum Mollusca; class Gastropoda; order Nudibranchia; family Dorididae; genus Doris; species Doris montereyensis. The sequence goes on from JAXRKP010000004.1 coordinate 940,404, forward strand.
ATTCGTGGCGCAAGATGGTCAGCGCTGAGCGCATCAATGTGACTTTGAGCGGAGGAGCACCTTGGGGCTTTCGCTTGGCAGGGGGAGGGGCCTTGCCTTTGACCATCAATAAGGTTGGTACATACAATGTGCTTGAATAGAATGGTGCATGTGGCTAGTTTACTGGATTGAACCCTTGTGTCCCATGTTGGGGCACAGGTGGGACACGAAGGTTCGAGCTATACTATTTGGTAAATGTACGAAACCCAGATTTCATTTTATAGTTAAAGATAAGGTTGAAAGAGTCCAAAATTGTCAAAAATACAAATTCTTATTACAATTTTCCAAAATAATCTCAAGTCGCAGTCCTCATACACACAATTACGCACGCTTAGACACACATGTACCCACAGGTGCAAACTTACACCAAAAAAACCCCATAAAAAACCATCCACAATCATTGACTTATAGTTCACGTTATTAGTAAATGAGACTGAAGAGAATATGTTTTCACTCAAACGCCATTCGTTAACCTTTTTGGTATCTTCTATCGTACAGTTTGGCAATTACCCCCCCCCCTCCCCCTCCTGTGATATATGATTTTCGCCATTGCTGCTCTTTTAACTGTGACTTCACAAAAACAGCCAAACGGTCAAAAGGGCAAAAGTCTATGATGATTTCAGTCGTCATAGATAGATAGATAGATAGATAGATGTCTTCACCATCCTGTACCTTTTCCTGTTTGCTTGACTATCCATCTTTTTTTTTTGGGGGAGAGATTGCACCATCAGAGACTTGTCTATATCGTTGATACCGATGGCAGTAGATTCATGTATTTCGATTGTGCAAGACATGCACTCCACTAGACGACCTGAGTCGGGAAATCCCCGTCATGATATTTCACCCAAATTATCTTGTTTGGCTTTCCGCCCTGCGTAATCGTTTTGACTTGATAACAAAGTGGCAGAATGTTTCTCACAACGATAGCTAGCTACCCAAAGACTCGTGCACTTGGGCACTAGATCTAGGTCTCTTGAGAAAGGAAGCAAATCTTATAAGCTTAATGGAAATATGTGTAGCGAGTTCTAACCATAGTTACAGGCCATCTGCTTTATGTCAAAGAGCAGCGGAGGATTGCTCTTGCAAAGACATCCTTTGTGTAAGAGACCAACGATTTCGCGATATATTTTCTTTTCCATTTCTACTTTGCTATTACAAAATTTAATTCTTCCGTTCATTGATAGAGTTTACAGTTATATCACCAAGCTAGTATGGTCACAATTGGTTTATGTGTTCCTGTGGAGAGATAGAGAGATAGATAGATAGATAGATAGATAGATAGATAGATAGATAGATAGATAGATAGATAGATAGATAGATAGATAGATAGATAGATAGATAGATAGATAGATAGATAGATAGATAGATAGATTTTTATATATATATATATATATATATATATATATATATATATATATATATATATATATATATATAGAGAGAGAGAGAGAGAGAGAGAGAGAGAGAGAGAGAGAGAGAGAGAGAGAGAGAGAGAGAGAGAGAGAGAGAGAGAGAAAGAGAGAGAGAGAGAGAGAGAGAGAGAGAGAGAGAGAGAGAGAGAGAGAGAGAGAGAGAGAGAGAGAGAGAGAGAGAGAGAGAGAGAGAGAGAGAGAGAGAGAGAGAGAGAGAGAGAGAGAGAGAGAGAGAGAGAGAGAGAGAGAGAGAGAGAGAGAGAGGGGAGAAGGGGGGTACATATAGACAGACACACAGACAAGCAGAATGACGATCGAGTGGTGACAACAGAACAGCTTTTCCATTATGCAAAAACGAATGGGTATGTTGAATTATAATAGAAATTGCGCCCCCCTCTCCCCTTCTTATTCTAGT
>JAXRKP010000004.1:947269-949769 GCA_037039925.1 Doris montereyensis
GAAAGAAACAGAAAATAGAAAATGTTCAGAAAGAAACAGAAAATAGAGCAGGGATGTTCAGAAAGAAACAGAAAATAGAGCAGGGGATGTTCAGAAAGAAACAGAAAATAGAGCAGGGGATGTTCAGAAAGAAACAGAAAATAGAGCAGGGGATGTTCAGAAAGAAACAAGCGTTGTTAGGGATATAAATGAAAAAAATAAAGAACAATTACAGATGAAAGGATAAAGAAAGACAAAATTGAACTAGAAATACGCAATTTTCATTAAACTGGAGGGCAAGGACGAATTTGGAAAAGAAAATCCCAGATAAATAAACAATTAGGTAATCAAATAAATAAGGAGTTAATCTTTTGTAATCGTATAATTGCTTTATTGGTTCATTGATTTTTTTTTAAATGCGTAATTCACCCCCCCCCCCCCTAGAAAAGAAACAACCAACAAAACACGAAAAACACCAAACGAGAAAACAAGGAACAAAGAACAAATAATTGAAAAGAAATTAAACCCGTCAGATGCAGCTATGTAAGCTTGGAAAATGTACCTTGAAAGATTCTTTGACGCGGAGCCTGTATCTTTGATAATAAATAGGCACGACACAACACCACAGTCACACAGGACGTGAACAAAAGGCCGATCCAAACACTCCTACCCAAACTCAATCAAGAAAACACCAATAAACCTAACAACAAACGAATAACACACACACACACACACACGCACACACACACACACACACACACACATGCGAAACAAAACAATAACATTACTCTGAAATCCATTGTACTCTTTGTTCTGTTTATTATTAAGTTGCCTCGGAATGTCGTAGGTAAAGCTTTTTTTTATTCCTTTTTTTTTGTCGTTGTTGTTGTTGGAAGTTTGATCCGAATCCTTAATTTCCCCATGCTCTGTAGGCACATAAACGTACAACCCTCTAAGATTGAATAAGGTTTCATTCCTGGTGCATACGCCATTGTAATGTATTTAACAACAGCTTAAAGAAAACACTTGCCTTCAGAGAAACCAAAACAAATTTAAATGTATGTATTTATATATCTGATAATGACGCAGATTATCTATTAGGGATCTTACTGCTGTCATTTTTACTTTCGATTTTTTAAAAAATATTATGTTATACGTTTGGTTCTCTTTTTCATTTCGTATCTAGAGGTGACATGGACGAATTAAGTCGCAACAAACCAAAAAGCCAATCCAGATAGGAGGTGGTGGAGGTGGAGAAGGCATGTTGACTCTCACAGCCACTGTGGACGATGTTAGCGAGAGCGCATCTATGTTACCAGTCCAGGCTGATACGTCATCACAGCTCGTTATGACAGCATCCGTGGACGACATGTCATCAAACGCTTTTGGAAACAGCCAGGCCGAGATGCAAAGTGTCAACGGTTTCTCTGCCACCCTTGGTGATGTCTCAGCAAACAATTTCGCTCCAATACAGAACAATGCATCTGCCGGATTCACTTTGTCAGCTACCGTAGATGACATCAGCTCCACCAGTAACATGGCCGATAGCATCACAGCCGAATTGGATTCGTCGGTGTTGTCATCCTCTCACGTGGGAAGTCTCCATGCCTCTTCAGCTCTGAGTCCTTCAATGGCTAAACCATTCATAGATTCAAAATCTCCAAACCGCCTCAGTCCGCATCCTCCTCGAGGGAGTGCAAGTCCACGAGCATTTAGCCCTGTCGCCTTCAGCCCGAAACCAAAAGACGCATCACCGCAACCTCCCACCGTGAAACCTAAAGCCGCTAGTCCTCGATCACCAGTTCCTGTCCCACCTCCTGTCAGTCCTAAGCCGTCTGCAATTTCGACCTCCTCAACCACTGCTACTTTCGATGACGGTCAGACCCGACGGGAAGTGACATACGAACAGCAAGTGCAGGGGAGAGAAAATGGCTACGGCGTTCAAGTTGTGCAAAGGGAAACGACGAACACGTCAAGCAAAAAGAGAACCCCGTTCGTCAAGAGCCAGGTATCCGCCTTCAACGTCCCTCAGCAAACGTCAACCTCGACTACCACCCGAACGCAAAGACTACGAGCGTCGTGAAGTCTGTCGATAAGAAAGGGCCTGTTCCTTTCTCCAGTCCTATACCGCCCACTGTCAACCATCAACTGTTAAGTACTCCCATCAACAACGTGAGAAGCAGCACCGTGAGCCCGGCCCCTGTTTTCAAGCCGTCCAAGTTTGTAGCTAGTCAAGGAAGGAAGGACATCCCTGGCCTTTACACTCCTTCTTCTCCTCAGGTGGAAGTCAATGTTCACGCCATGTACATGGACGGCAAAGAGAACGTGCAGCCTCCTCAGCCTCTGTTCCAGGTATGTTTCTTTCTTTCTTTGTCATTTCTATTTTTTTCCTTTTGGTGTTTGATTCCAGGTAAGCGTGTGTGATAGCTTTATTGGTTGTTGTTGTTTTATATAGCTCCAAAACGTACTGAAAAGGCACATTGACATTGTTACAACCATCTTTGTTACATTCCTCTCACAA
>JAXRKP010000004.1:952269-959769 GCA_037039925.1 Doris montereyensis
GGGACTAGGTGTCGATCCACCTCCCTGAATCAGGAAGATAGATTTTGCTCGAAAAAACTCGAGAAAATGTTTCAACCGTTGGCGGGGCAGGACTTTGTTCCTATGGGGTTTTAATATTATTCAATGTCACTCCCTTCAATGCCCTTGCCTCACTGTTTGTCATTGACTTCCAGCAGCCTCTCCCAACGAATTGTCAAGTGGCCTTAGCGGTTTTCATGTGTTGTCTGTTATTTCGGCTTTGATTGTATAGGCTTTCCTATAATTTTGTACTTGATGATCTGCATTAAAGTAAAGAGAGGATGTACTATCAAATTATTGTTTTCACCAGTGTTTTAAGCGCATGATTACATCAGCTGAATGAAAAGAAACAAAGTGTTAAAATTACTTCCACTCTTTTTTCATCATGGGGAAGCCTAAAGACCGAGGTCATTTCACTTGATGTTGTCAGTTTTCTTTGGATATTTAATTTTGATAACACTTAAACTATTTCTCCTGACACTTTATCAATCGCTTTAACTCAATTACATCTCTTTGTAAACTTAGGTGGAGCCTGCATAATTTTAACGATGACTCCTACTCAAAGTGCATGCAATATGTTTGCGAATAGCACTCTTTCTGTGAAACAATAAAAACCCACCAAAAGTGAAAAAAGAAATCTACAAAATACATAAAAAAAGTACAGCCCAACAATGACAGCTTTACTTTTTTGGGAGGAATGGGTAGTCCAGAGGCAAGGTGTCGACCTCTCAACCAAAATGTAGAGGGTTCGAGCCCCGCCAACGGTTGAAAGATTTTGTCGAGCTTTTTCGAGCAAAATCTTATTCGCCATCGTCCAGGTAGGTGGATCGACACCTAGTCCCATCGGAGACGGACGATAAAAATGAGGTCTCGTGTGCAAATCTCAACACTATGTGCACGTGAAAGATCCCTTTGGCTGTTTACATGGCAGTCCGGGCAAAATTAAAAAGTTTTAACAGCAACAAAAAGCCGAGATCACCTTAATTGTGGATGTGGGTAGATTCAAAATCAAAACAGCTATATTTCTTCCCACTGCCTTTCTATCAATTCCAACTGCTACCTTGTTGAGGGTGGTTGGTGGGCGCTCCCAGAATCCTGGTAGGGCCTACTTTTTTCTTTTCACTCTTGCTGTTTCCTCTTAATTCACTTTGAGATAATCGCATATTATGTCGAAGTAGTACATTTTAATAAAACAAATTATGTAAGACAGGATTCCTGTTTTTTCTAACTCATTGTCTTTCCCCGTGTCTTTTTTATCATGATCTGTCTCGACCTCTGCGACATTGTTCTTATCTCTGTCAATCTGAAAATGTGTCTGTTTGTAGGTCTTTTCTGTCTCTTATTTCTGTCTGCTTACCTGTCTATCCATTTGTCTATCCGTCTGTCTGTCTCTCCACTAATCGGTCTGTCTGTCCTTGTTTTTGCCTGTCCATATGTCTCGGACCTTGTCGCTGATTGATTGTTTTCGTCACTGTCTCTGTCTGTCTGCCTGTCTCCGTCTCCGTCTCTGTCTCTGTCTCTGTCTCTGTTTCTGTCTCTGTCTTTCTGTCTGTCTGTTTGTCTGTCTGTTTGTCTGTCTGTCTGTCTGTCTGTGTCTCTTTCTCTTTCTCTCTCTCTCTCTCTCTCTCTCTCTCTCTCTCTCTCTCTCTCTCTCTCTCTCTCTCTCTCTCTCTCTCTCTCTCTCTCTCTCTCTCTCTCTCTCTCTCTCTCTCTCTCTCTCGCTCTCTCTCTCTCTCATACACACACTCACACTCACATACATACACGTACGCCCACACACAAGTCTTTGTGACAGGAAAAGAATGGGAAGGGAGAGGGCAGACATCCACGAAAATCGGGTGCTGAACACACAAAGATTAAAATTGAATAATTTCTGAGCAGCCTTTCTGACAGATGACGAATTCAACTAGTAGAAACAAACGCGTCTAATTCCCATTGTCTGATTATTTCTCTCATTTTATGTCTATTTGCAGATATGAGGAGGAGTATGAATATTATGTTATGGAAGAAAATGATGGCCACAAGAGGGACGCCAAACTGCACATCTTTGCGCCGCCTGTTGAGATGCACAACATGCAGGACAGTGGCTACCACGATTCACCTTACTCGCCTTACCTCCCTTACTCAGCTGACGGCGAACCAATGTACGACTACGAAGACGCATTCTCCAGCCCCGATTCTACTCTGGCCAAAAGAGCACGTAAGTGAATTTATTGATTACCGATATCAACACCAAAAAGTGATTGATTAATGATTTTCCGTAGTGGTCTCACTCTAAGAGAAGAAAGCACAAGTGTTTATTTCTTCATCCACTTTGAGGTTTATTCGTTTAATGTTTTCTGCTTGACTTGGTTGGAAATGTGTAAACATTTGTTAGTGAATATTTTTGTTTTTTAGTTTAGTTGTGGAGTGATCCTCTTTAGGGACATATGGGCTTGTATTTCCTTTTACTCTTTCAAGGAGGCAAGTCATGTTAGATTTTTTTAAATGTGACTAAGTTATAGAGAGTCTTGCCTTAGTTTTCTGTTTGCTTTGTTTTGTTCTCAATATTTAAAAAAAAAGATTGTAGTATGAATTAGAGCCTAGTTAATCCTAAGTCACATGATATAATTGGGTTTTTTTGGTTTTTTTGTGTGTGTATTTCTTCACGCCGTGTCCTTGAAACATTAGAGCGGAAGAGAAATGAATTTGATGTGATCTACAGTATTATAGTTCTTATGGATTCCTATACGCTGTTCAAAGCTGTTTGTTTGGTTACCCTGCAAGGTGGTCGCGTATCGTTAAGTTCTAATTGGTGTAAAGCTTTATGAATGCACACTATGACAAGGATAATATTTTGTTTGTGTGGGTTTTTGTTTGTTTAGAAGTGTTGGGAGGTGAGGAGGTCGGTGTTGGGAAGGGGTTTGTTTTTATCTGTGTCACTGTGTTTAGACATTGTTTCTATTTTACTTTCTTTTTATTTACTGATGCATCTATTTAATTGTTTACGTGATTAAAAAAGAAAAAAGACAATACCTCCTACTTGTTTATATTCTAATTACATCATCAATAACTGTTGAAAAGAATAGTGTATGCTTACTCTACGTTTTCAAAATAAATCATTTGTAAAAGCATCCCTCCCCCTAGCCCCATTTCACCCAACTCTACCTCCTGTATCTGCGCTCTTTTTTCTTATTATTATATTCTTTCTTTACTTTGTTTTAGTCAGAAGCAATTTTTTTTAGTGTGGCCACCCATTGTATGACAAACTCGTGTTCTTCGCTGGCTTGATTTTTTTGTGGTGCCCACTATCCCGATCTTTCTTTCCTTCTTTCTTTTTTCTTTTTTTTCGTATGATGGGGTTGCATTTGTCTCGTATTTTTATTTCCTGTTTATTACAACAAAACGGGAAACAGGTAAAGTACAAATATATAACAAACCTTCGTCTTAACTCCAATTGTCCCGGACAAATCAAACGTGACCTCAGGGATTGCAATGGTAAATGACATTACACTTTTATTGTCCACACATCGTGATGTGTTCACGGTTATCTATTTTAGCAGTGATTTATGAATAAAGGCAATCTCAGATCCATGAAAGTTAAGCTGCATACAGATCTCAGGTTGTCAATATTAAAATCGTAATTCAACTACAATCTACTAAAACACCCTTTGCGACATTATTCCTTTTGACTGCCAATTAGCTTTTGGTGCGCTGAACACAGTGTGCCGTAAACGGAAACCCACAAAGACACAAAGTGACACATGGAGGCTTGGTGAACAAGACATTCCGACACTCGTGTCGTTTTAATGGAAACTCTGGTATACAGCAAGGATGCTCACTCACTATCGCATATGGTTTTGATATTACAATACACAATCGGCCAACAGATCTGACAAAAACAATCATAGATGAATGTATAACAGGGGTATACCCGATTGTGTCCGAGGCGGACTTAAGGATGGACATTGAAAGAGAATCATAGATAAAGGATTAATTAAACTGTCGCTTATGTCACACCGGTACCATATTATACTCATGGACAAGGGTGGAAGTAGTCAGTGGTTAAAATGGTGAGGACAGAAGGCAATGTAGATGAGGTCAACGTAAAATATGGTGCGTGTTCCTGTATGGTGTAGTACAGACTTTGAATGTATTTATTTTACTGCTGAGTACCACTGGGTATACGACGAGGCGGATGGGGGCGGAGATGGCGAACGAGGCGGGATGGGGATGGAGATGGTGAACGAGACGGGATGGGGATGGAGATGGTGAACGAGGCGGGATGGGGATGGAGATGGTGAACGAGACGGGATGGGGACGGAGATGGATGAATGGTAAACGAGACGGGATGATGGGAACGAGACGGGATGGTGAATGAGACGGGATGGGGACGGAGATGGTGAATGAGACGGGATGGGGACGGAGATGGTGAATGAGACGGGATGGGGACGGGATGGGGACGGAGATGATGTGAATGAGACGGGATGGGGACGGAGATGGTGAACGAGACGGGATGGAACGAGACGGGATGGGGACGGAGATGGTGAACGAGACGGGATGGGGACGGAGATGGTGAACGAGACGGGATGGGACGGAGATGGTGAATGAGACGGGATGGGGACGGAGATGGTGAACGAGACGGATGGGGACGGAGATGGTGAATGAGACGGGATGGGGACGGAGATGGTGAACGAGACGGGATGGGGACGGAGATGGTGAACGAGACGGGATGGGGACGGAGGTGAACGAGACGGGATGGGGACGGAGATGGTGAATGAGACGGATGGGATGGGGAACGGAGATGGAGATGAACGGGATGAGGACGGAGATGAACGAGACGGGATGGGGACGGAGATGGTGAACGAGACGGGATGGGGACGGAGATGGTGAATGAAATGAGACGGGATGGGACGGAGATGGTGAACGAGACGGGATGGGGACGGAGATGGTGAACGAGACGGGATGGGGACGGAGATGGTGAATGAGACGGATGGGGACGGAGATGGTGAATGGACGGGATGGGGACGGAGATGAGACGGGATGGGGACGGAGATGGTGAATGAGACGGGATGGGGACGGAGATGGTGAACGAGACGGGATGGGGACGGAGATGGGGACGGGATGGGGACGGAGATGGTGAACGAGACGGGATGGGGACGGAGATGGTGAACGAGACGGGATGGGGACGGAGATGGCGAATGAGACGGGATGGGGACGGAGATGGTGAATGAGACGGGATGGGGACGGAGATGGTGAATGAGACGGGATGGGGACGGAGATGGCGAATGAGACGGGATGGGGACGGAGATGGCGAATGAGACGGGATGGGGACGGAGATGGCGAATGAGACGGGATGGGGACGGAGATAGCGCTAGCGCAGAGATTGACTGTTTCCCTCATAAAATCCGGACTCCATTTTCTGGAGAGAGTGAATGGAACATTTGTCGAAGTAACCCTACTCAAGTACAATGTTCATGAACGAGAGACTATGAGATTCTGCAAGTAGTTTACATCTTTCTCTCTTTGATGTTGGTTACCTCCACCCAGAGTGGCTCTTTAAATATAGGCCATAAGCTATAAAGCCTGTCAGTAATACCCGCGTCTTTCTATCTTTGTTCCTTTACCTGCCGGAGGTGCATAGGTCACTGGCAAGTATACTTCATATTTCTATACCCTCTGCATCTTTCTCCAGCTGTTTGCAAGTCAACTTGGCATTGTTCGTCATCGCTCTCTCCACTTTCCGCCCACATGACTTTTTGGGGCCTTCTGTTCATTATTTTATGTTCCATTAGAAGTATTTCTATAGCTATACTATATTATAGGGCAGTACATTGAGTTAATGTCCAATCCACCTCCGGTTTAATTTTGGAGTTGTGTACCCTACCCCCTTCCTACTGAGCTTATTTCGGTTTAGAATACAACCAAATACAGACATGAATTTAAAATTGGAGCAAGATGTATACACATCTAATAATGATTAACGCACAGAAAAAAAAATCTATTGGCACCCTACAAACCGAAATCTGGGATCTACCCGGTCACAGGTTTGATCCCATCTGGTACTCAAGGATTTGTTTCTATTTCTTGCATTGTTTCAATCAGCTTTAGCATGAATTTCTCAATTTCTTTCCCCACTGATTCGTATTTAGCTTTTCTATTGAGAGTAAAAGATGTTTACGATTCTCTTTGACCAGTGATGTATGGTAATATTACGCTTACGTGTGCACGTAATGCACAGTGGTGTCCCCACCTGGTTTAGCCAAATCGAACAAATCCTTGAGCCGCCTCGTGCTGCCAAGACCATGGCTTACGTTGAGTGTAGGTAAACAAATCATTAATGACTTTATCAACGACCGTGTACCTTCCATAATGTTCTATCTATTTATTGCCCCATGATGTAATCAGAATAACATCCTAATTCGGTCGATGTGCCTACTAGCAGTACGTGTATAATATATCATGCAGACGAAAGCAGAACATCTTACTTCTGCATTGTAATGTACACGTCTCAACACACTTTGCGCTAACTCGTGGGAGCCGTTGGATTTACGTGTTGGTAGGCAAGGCAAGTGGAAGACTGCAGATTGGACAACGGAAGTATGTAGAAGGGCGGGGACGGGGGTAGAGTGGGGATAGGCGAGGGTGAAGGAGAGGAGGGAGACTGATGACGGTCTAGAGCAGGCAGTGGTTCTTAACCTGGGTTCGATCGAACCCCAGGGGTTTGGCGAGTCGGTTTCAGGAGTCGGGTTCCGACGGAGGTCAAGACGCACACACGAAGGGTTCGGTGAAAGTTCAGCACCTCCAGCAAGGTTCAGAGTCACTGTTCTAGAGGTGTAGAAATATGCTGGTCGCTTGGCTTATCCCACAGCTTCACATCTGAATCAGGAAGCTTCTAAATTAAGTATTTAATAGAATTACACTGGATGATGATAAATGCCTTATTATGTCCTCTATAGACATTTTAAGAATTCTCCTCTCGTTTAGCTATTTTAAAATCAATGCAGTCAGCGTTTCGACATATTCTTTGGTTGACACAAGGCTTCATTTCAGAAGAAATGTTCCAATCTGTTCCCTTTGTGCGCCTCGATGAGACGTCGTGAGTGAATGTGGTAAAAAAAAAAAGTATTAACTAATTTTCAAAGTTCTACTAGTTTTACAATGTAAAAGTAAGTAACGATTTCATGAGCCAAATGGGTCAGTTCTAGATAGGCGAAACATGAGTATATGCGCTCATAGATCTGAACTCTCTTTCTCTCTCTCTCTCTCTCTCTCTCTCTCTCTCTCTCTCTCTCTCTCTCTCTCTCTCTCTCTCTCTCTCTCTCTCTCTCTCTCTCTCTCTCTCTCTCTCTCTCTCTCTCTCTCTCTCTCTCTCTCTCTCTCTCTCTCTCTCTCTCTCTCTCTCTCTCTCTCTCTCTCTCTCTCTCTCTCTCTCTCTCTCTCTCTCTCTCTCTCTCTCTCTCTCTCTCTCTCTCTCTCTCTCTCTCTCTCTCTCTCTCTCTC
>JAXRKP010000004.1:962269-972269 GCA_037039925.1 Doris montereyensis
TGAGGTGAGGGCTTTGTCTTTGTTTATGTTTTTCCCAATTCAATTATGCTAGGGGTGTGTTATTTTGGTTCTTTACTTTTGGGGTTTTGAGCTTGTTGTTTTGTTGGGAGTGTTTTGTGGTATATTTATTTGGTTATTGTTTTGCTGTAGGTTTTAGGGTTATCTATAATGTGTATGTGTGTTCGCTGTTCATGTTCTTTCTTTTGGGTTCAATTCTAAAGACAATTCGTCATTGGTGTAAACAAGGATCTGAATGGAGAAGGCGGATAATAAATTGCAATTGGCAGGAAACGAACAATGGGAAACGTAACCTGGGTCTAGCTCCTGATATAATAATGGTAACACGTAGCTTAGATTTACCTCTACCTGTTGTCCATTTCTCCTGTCATAATTACTAGTGAGGGATGCTATTTGAGACAGGATAGAAGCGCGGGGAGATACGTTGCGGTAGAATGGTTTTTGGCTAAGAGCCAACAGAGTACATGTATTGTGCTTTTGGGATGTTTATACCTGTGTCAATCCTCTGTCATTATATAGAAAACCAGTTTGCTGACTCCGCCTTCTATCACACTCCTGGCAAGAGCTATCCAACCATTGGTGAGCAAATGAAGTTATGCAAGAGAATTGCCCAATCACTGACATCGCAAGCCAACCGTCGCGCACGCGGAGCCAAGATGTTTATGAAGAGAAAGCGCAAGTCGTCCAAATGGATCCACGAAGGCCATAGTGAGTGGTCTTCGTCCGCTGGTGATGTGGCCAACATTAATGAGCTTGACAGCGAGCTGAGCCCGGATGAGGGAGGGAGCAAGCCTCTCTTCTACTTCAAGATACCCAATTTGAAAAACCGCATCTCCAAAAAGGACAAAAAAATGGCGCTCACTCAGGAGCAGTTCGAGAAACTTCGACTGCAGTCGGTCAAATGCGATCACAAGGTCATCCCGCCCAACACTTGCTTCGATCTCGTCGCCGATCTCAAGGCCAGCAAGGGTCGCGGAGGGCGTATGTTCGAGAAGAGGAAAACTCGATCGGAAAAATACGTGGTGGATGAGAAGAACGCACGCAAATCTAACCCTAAAGCTAAGCTGGAACACGTTCTGAGTCAACCAGTGCGTCAAGACACCAGCCCGTGGAACGCTGCCATTCAGCATGGAGGCAACGTCGACGCCGCTTTCTCCCACCTCAGCGAGATGGACAGAAACAAGAAGCTCAATCAGATTCTCAAATATTCTGACCCTCGAAAACTGCAAACCACGCCCATGCCCCCAGCGATGACCCCCGCGGAAGCACACCATTTCCAAACGTCACTCCAAAAGCGACAACGAGGCATTCCTCTTGAAGGGGAAAAACTTCAATCGGTTTGCCAAGGGATGGGCTGGTGGTGGAGAATATCCTGTGGGTAAGTTGCCATTTTTTAGTTTCTGAAGTGGTCACATGCGCTTTTTTTTTCTCTTTCTGTTTGTTTCTTGTTGTTACTTTTCTTCTTTTTTAGTTTGTTTTGATTTTGCTTGATTATTTCAGGTTGTGTTATTTTCTCCTTTCTTTGCTTGATAATTTGTCAATCTTTTTTGTGTGTTGAAAACCCAGATTTAATTGAGCTACCAGTTGTGGACTTTCTAAATATACATGATTTGTTTTAAATCTTACAAATGTAATGCTGACCATGGTCATTTGTTACGCACCATTGCTTATTTTGGAAAGAGTTGAGCGCACTGACATGTCTGATTGACCAGCCGGCTAACTAGTCGGGTATTCAATACATGACAACATGCTGGATTGACACCCCACTCTTGTAAAACCTTTTCTCTATAGTTTACAGATTGATCCAGTCCACACACTAAGCATTATTCTTCAGGCGTTTGTTATTTCACATCAGGAAATAGTCGTAAAATAAACATGGTTACTCCCCTTGACATGAGGATGGCTCGTTCTAAGAAAGTTTTGCCAAGAACCCATGAGACGTCTAAGTCCTACATTTGAAAAGATTTAAGACTCTAGAAACTAGAAGTGCAAAGTGAGATGAAGAGCGAGATCATCATTATTTGTCTTTGAGTAAATACGTTTTAATTTTGTATCCATAAGTGAACACTTCCAAATGTGTATGTTTGTGTGTGTATGTGTATCTGTATGTGTGTGTATGTGTGTGTGTGTGTGTGTTCTAGCAAATCAATCAGGAGTAACTAATACTTCTTTTGAGTTTGCTGTCGCTGTTGTTGTTGTGTTGTTGTTGTCAATCTTGTTGTTGTTGTCAATCTTGTCGTTGTTGTTTATTTTGTTGCTGCTGCTGCTTTTGCTATTTCAAATCGGTTTCAATAAATATAATGTTATACAACATGATCACACTAGAATAAAGATATGGCTATTTTTTCACACAATCTTAATTATGTTTCTCATCGATTTGAAAGCATGGGGCCTTTTTTTATGACCCAATTCATTTACGGCTACACACATGCACATGCACACATATGTAGGCACCCACACACCCGTACACACACCCATAAACAACAGCAAGGAAATCATGGAGTGTTTACGAGACAAAACGTCAGTGTTAAAATAGTCTAAACAGACAACGATATTCAGGTCCATGACCTTTCCCCTTGATTTCGAATTTGTCACAGCCGTCCGGTCACCTTGCCCCTCCTTGTAGCCGTGTACTTATTCATACCTGAGCCAGTTGAGGAAAGCAGACCTGGCTATACTTCCCTGTATGAGTAAAAGCAGTAACAATTAGTTCCTTGGTGTTCTTTGCGGTTCATAGAGCCGGAGCTTATCCTGGTTTCAATAACGTAAAGCAGAATAGCTGATAATAATCATCTCCTGGCTATGACGCTAGTTTGACACAGATTTTTACTCCCAGTCTAGTGCCCAATCATTTGCACCGGAGCGGAGAAAGGAAAATGCGTGTTAAGTGTCTGTCCTAAGGAACACAACGTCGGACGTAGCTTTGCTAGGATTCGAACCCGGGACCTCATGATCCCGTCCGGCAACCTAACCGCTCGGCCACCCCACCGATACCACTCCCTGTATATGTACAAACAACAAAATATGTTTATTCTTGTGAGGAGGTAGAGCCATAGGTTAGGATTTCTGTTACTGTTTGATTGATTTGGGGGGGGGTTTGTTTTCGTTTTATTTTGTTTGTTGTTGGGTTGGTTGTTCTTGGGATTTCGGTTGTGGTTTTTTTCTGGGGGAAAAAAGGGGGGGGGGATGTTGGAGAGGGTAGATTTTGATTTTTGAATCTTGAGATGGACAATAATTCCTTTTTTTATTTACCCACGTTGACTTTAGTTGATTGCTTTTGGGAAGGAGGGGGTGGGGGTGGGCGTTGATATAGCCATAACCTCAATCACAACAGGTATATTGCTGGTATACAATAAGGTAGAACAACAATTCTTTTGAAAGCTCTGTAAAACCATCGATAAATCAAAGTAAATGCTTTCATTACAATATATGACTATCACACACATTGCTGTTTTTCATTATTGAGGCAGATATTATAATTCTTATTGACGGGCATCATCAACACATCACATTTTACCCCACTGAGCTACTTTTACTGCTGCAGTTGATATTTCCTCACCCCCTCCCCTCTCACCTTCTCGTTCTTCCAGCGGATAAACTCGCTCACATCCCCGCTCCAGCACTGACCGCAGCGGGACATCAGCAGCCCGCCGCGGGTGGCCAGTTCGCAGACTACAACACCAAGATCAAGGCATGGCAACAGCCAGGGGAATCCCCTTACGTGCAATCTCCCACCGCGCCCAGCCAGGGAGACGTCAGGACCAGGGGCAGGCCACCCCCAGATCGCACAGCCAGCAAGACCGGCGTCAGCAACAACCGGAGCATCGCTACGATGGCAGCTTGCAAAGAAATCGCCAGGCTGAGACTCATAATCGTCCCACAAATTGGCAGTCGGAAAACTACGATACCAATATGTATAGAGACGAGTATGAGTACAATTATGTTCCCGTAGATTACAAGTTTAACCAAGGTGAGTATCCGAACGTCGCTTACATGCAGCCCATTATCCCAGGCACGGATCTGTGAAGAGTGGTTGGTGAGACATGAACGGCAGTGAGATATATATTTGTTTTTAAGTAGATAAGAGGTTCAGTCTGGTAGACTGTAAAGCATAATGTTCAAAGTGTAAACGTGGAAGCCGAGTCATACCCACATGCATCACTTGCAGGGTTGTGCTCAGCTTCTAGTAATCACGTGTGTTTGTGCAATAGCCTTCTTCCGTCCCCTTCCCCTTCCCCGTTCCCCCTTTTCCACCTCCAAACTCCACGTCACTTTCATCTAATTCAGTCATACTCTTCGTCTATGATGTCTCTCTTTTGTAGTTTGCAGCTGATTCTCTTTTCAACACAATCTGGCTTTTCGTTTTTGTTTTGTCTTGTCTTGGGGGGGGGTTGTTTTATTTTAATTCAGCGTTTAACATTTTAAAGATGTAATGATTACATAAAAAATGCATGGACCTTGCCATTGTGTGAAATTTATGATATTTGATTGAATACATCCAGGATTATCCCGTTTGGGTGTTTTTATGAACAGTAGGGAGCATTGTATTATTTGTCATCATTATTATTACCATAATTATTATAATTATCATTATTATTATCATTATTATTATCATTATTATTATTATTATTATTATTATTATTATTATTATTATTATTATTATTATTATTATTGTCATTATTTTTAATTTTTTTATTATAATTTTTATTTTTATCATAGCTTCCTTACAATTAGTTTTATTATTTCTATGGTTATTAAAGTTGTTTTTGCTATATAACGTTACATCTGAAAGTGAATGGCATCAATTGATTATGTATTAATTGTTTTCATTTTTATTTTTTTATTTTTAAACAATATGATGTTTGTTGCTGTGGCTGTTTGTATCTTAAAATATCTGAAATCAACCTTTGTTCTAACGGTTATTCATTTGATTTATCATTTCATGCACTCAAGTTTTGCCACCGTTTGACAATGCTTTGTTTGCCTTCAAATATATTATTATAAAGATTACGATTTCTTTAATATAGCGTGTCGAGTTACCAGATTGTAAAGTTTTTTTTCATAACGATAATGAGTGTACGTGCGTTTGTCCACTCAATGCTTGGTTTCACCTTATCGCAAAATTATATGTCGATTATGAAAAGAAATAATGCATTTATATTTTCCTTCTTTCTGTCTACACTTTGAATTTTATTATTCATTACTTAATTTGTCGTTTTACTTATCATATTATTTTCATGTCAGAATTGTGCTCGAATCGCAAAAAAATTCGAAGCATCATCTTTTTTCATTCATTTGGTTGTGACTGTGTAAAGATAAGTTTGCCAAAGGTTTGTTCGCCATAAGATATGGCTTGTCAGTTAAATGTGTTCATGTTTGAAGATGATATGTTTCTCTCAAAGTTCGTTTCATAATTCTAGCACTTCAACTAATGACACTTTGAACACCTTGGTTAGAGGAAGGACGTACTAATCTTGTCCACACAACCTAGATACACTTTAATAAGCCAATACGCCATTGTGCAACACGTGCATAAAGAGCCCTCGGGTTTATCGTTTGTAACAGAGATGGTTAGCTCTAGAATCTATATTATGATCCTGCAAAAAAAAAAAAGCAACAAAAAATGAAAAAGATAAAAGGATCAGAATCCAAACATGAACCCCCCCCCCCCCCCCCCCCAACACCCCCTTTTTTTCCCCAACAACTTGTTGTTTTTTACATAAATAAATAAAAAGCAACAGCAACAACAAAAAACAAAAACAAAAACGAACACCCCCCCCCCCCCCCCCCCCTCCCCACATAAGAACACAAAAGTGTTAACTCACGATTAAAGAAAATCTCATACAAAAAAAAGACCCCCCCCCTCTTCCTTTTCCCCTCTCTTCACAACCCTCCCCTACATTCTGCCGGAAGTACGTCATACGTATAGGGTAGGAATCAAAGAATGAACACTCTGTGTGACAAAGCAGAGTGTCCACTACCATTTGGCTCCGAGTAGCCTTTCAGCGAGCAGGTCAATGGTCCAG
Organism: Doris montereyensis; assembly: GCA_037039925.1. Lineage (NCBI taxonomy): Eukaryota > Metazoa > Mollusca > Gastropoda > Nudibranchia > Dorididae > Doris > Doris montereyensis. The sequence goes on from JAXRKP010000004.1 coordinate 968,314, forward strand.
TGAACCAATACTTAACAACTGTCTGACCAGATGGTGTGAGTTTTTATGTAAAAATATGTGTCCACAATATGGGCGGATCTTTATTGACATATACTTTTACATATTGACCCGCAACTGACCCCGAATCCAAGTGAGGACATAAGCGATTTTTTGTCGCCGTTTCAAGGGCTCTCTCGGAGCTCAAACGACCCATGTCGAATTACGAAGACGGTTCATTGGTGGTGGCTTAGTTCAGTTTGGTTCGCTTGGTTCTGGCTCCTCACTGCTACCTGAAAATGTAGGTGTAGTGACGCATTCAAGGGAATGTCGAAGTTGAAAGGCATACGTACAATACAGATGCACACACTCATACGTATATACATACGGCACACACACACACACACACACACACACACACATACACTAAATGTGCCAACGGAATGAAACTTAAATCTCTGACACATCCCTACCAAATCGCAAAGTAAAATCTCACTAACAAACAAAACACAAACATCAAATAAAAGATATGCGAATATACACAAATTGTAAAAAAAAAAAATGACATGTAGAACTGACATTCTGCAAGACAGTTGTGACGAATCAGTGTTATTTTCTACCTTTCTATAAATAGAATAGGAAGCCGCTTGGTGTCACGTGGTACAGTCTGAACTCATTGAGTGCTCGTCTGTCCTTCATTTAAACTCGTGTGTCAAAGTGTTTGTTGTGTCACCAAGTTGTTACTTATTTGGAGCCCCTGTCTTTCACCTCTGTGAATATTTTTGATTTTGCCTTTGTAAATTATTATTTCATTCACAATATGAAATCATGAAAATTATATAAGTTTGCAGTCTCAGTGTGTGTCATTCATGATACATGTTTTTTGCTTGTGGTTTTTGTTTTGTTGTTGGGATGGAGGTTTTTTTTTCAGTTCTTGTTGGGGTTTTTTGTTGTTCTATTGAGGTTTATTTTTCTTCTGTTGCGTGTGCTTATGTTTTGGTTTTTTTTTGGGTTTTGTGGGTTTTTATGTGGTCATTTGTTTCGTGCTGCAGTTTTCGTGGAAACTTGAAAACAAAAAGGACGGGGGGGGGGGGGGGAGTGATTTTTTTACTTTTAAAAGGGAAGGCTACGTATCATTTGGATGGTTGTTTTGTTTTCATGTGTTTTTCTTTCGCTTTGTACAATCTATGCATTGTGTGAGAATGAAAACATAAAATATATTTCGTTACTTTTAATTTCGATGATCTTCAACGCCGAGAATGTCGGCTTTTGACGTGTGGCCATAATTCCATTTAGCAAAGTATATTCTATAATATTTGACCCATTATGTCCTTGTCTTATTATCATTAGATTGCTTCCTCCGTGCCAAAAACATTACTACTATCAGTATGCACCATTTTGTTTAGGTAAAGATAGCTAGTATTCTTGTTTAAACTCGTAGACCTGTTTTAAAAATGTCCACGGTTATTAGGGTTAAAGTTGAATTATGTTTTCATGTAAATGCTGCCTTTGTCTTCGAAATGTATTTTTTATCATCCCTTGCTATCGTCAGGAAGAATACATATTATTATGAATTGCTTTTAAATGGCAGACACTTAGATCTAGATGTAGATAAATTGACCTATTATTGTGTTTAGACTTAGTCTAGACTTACTCAGACTGTGAAAAAAAAAACATGAAAAGGAAATCAATCATCTTAATCAACTTTTCTTAGACAATTTACAAAGTCTATAGTTGAAAAAATCAAGGAATTAACAGTGTAAAAATGATTGATCCATTTGACTTAGCATCCCCAAACCTCCAGTATTATGTTTGCATTTTGATTCTGTTGTAAAGGCTTTGAAGCGAACCTTTTCTCAATGAGTTTGATCTTTTCATTACGGTTTCTTCTCCTTCATTTCCCAACACACGAAATGCACTCTAAGAAGTCATAAGTGTTCTTACATAATATAATGTTCCCTTTGATACTAACGATTGATTGTTGGCAACAAACGTTTGGAGCAATCAAACAGATCCCTCTTATAATAAATCGTTATGCACTCTCCCGAAAGTTGATAAAGCAGTATGATAATAATATGACACCGTATCAGTATTGCAGTTTAGTCTGTGTGGGAGTTTGTGTACTTCATATTTCCACTGTGCCTCCATACGTTTTAGATTCCGTTAAAACAAGTTTGGTTTATGATTTGATTTATCCATAGTTGATAATGTCATTGAGTTTTCAATAAATGAAGGCATTTGAACCTTAAAAAAATGTCGTTTTCTTATTTTGTCTTTCCATTTTCCCATTAATAAGTTTGCAACAAAATATGAAATATAAATTTATGTTTACGCTTATAGTATATAATTGTGTATACGTGTATGTGTCTGTGTTTTTGGTGTGTATATATTATCTAGAAACATGTCAAATATGAAATGAATAACGTTATACCAGATCGTTGTATGACCAGCGATGGTTGCTGAAGAAAGAAACAAGCGTCGGCAGGCAATGAGAGAAAGGAATGGACAGCGATGGAAAGTAAGGAAGCATACACACACATACACACACACACACACAGACACACAAATTGGATTCAGAGATTTACAAATGTCAAATCATTGTGACAAGGTCCCAATACTACGACCGTGGACAATATGTACCACAAGATGCATTTTATTATTGAAACCTGTACAATTGAGTTGGATTTTGTTTCTTTCTTCTGATAATGTAAAGTGTCATCGATTTTTTAAATGACCCTGTCCACTACAATGTGATATCCCGTGATATCAGAGGGAAGAACAGGAAATAACAAGTTGTCAAACGTATGTTTAAAAACAGAAGGCAAAGGAAAGGAGAAAGTAAACCCTACTTCGGCGGCTGCAAACAAAAACAAAACAACAAGAAACAGCACATAAAAACAAAACAAAAACAATAAGAAAATGAAATTAAAATGTTATATACATTAACTGAGCACTCGTTATGGAATGAAAAGTTAAAAATGTCCAGATACAGTTACCTGTAAAGATAGTTTAGCACGGAGATAGAGAGCATGGGGGGGGAGAGAGAGAGAGAGAGAGAGAGAGAGAGAGAGAGAGAGAGAGAGAGAGAGAGAGAGAGAGAGAGAGAGAGAGAGAGAGAGAGACAGAGACAGAGACAGAGACAGAGACAGAGACAGAGACAGAGACAGAGACAGAGACAGAGACAGACAGACAGAGAGAGAGAGAGAGAGAGAGAGAGAGAGAGAGAGAGAGAGAGAGAGAGAGAGAGAGAGAGAGAGAGAGAGAGAGAGAGAGAGAGAGAGAATATTCTTGCTACGGCACTGATAGATCCCATATCCCTGGTCACACTGGGCAAAACGAGATTTTTTAAAAGTCTGCTTGTTAGCACCTTGAAACAGAGAAACATCACCGCTTCTGTGTGTTTTCCCCGATGTTTACGCTTTTTTCATTCATTTATTTATTTACTACTATGTTGTCTTTCAGCGGCCTGAATAAATGACTTATGTACGTGCTAAGATATGAATCTACCTTGTCAGCTTGACTGGCTAATCGTGCAATGCGCAAATACGTAAACTGTGAAGTTGCCGTGGTAACAGGCAGGTACAGGTAGTGTGTATCTGTAGACACAAACGGGGAGAGAATTCTGCTCCAGGCTTGTCATGCCATTGGAGATACGCAGTGATGATAATGGGTACATATGTGTTATGATGTTGTTATGATTTCACTGAACAGCCCCCGTTGGTCAATCATCTGAAACCGTCGGACAGGACCAGGATAAGCCTAACGATGACGAAACGTGGGGTAGTGGAGGAAAGGAACTAGATCGTGGAATAGAGATTGAGTGGGAGAAGGGAAAGCGGTTTGCAATGCGAGAAACGAAGCATTAAGTGGGATACACGTGCAAGGAGAAGGGGAAACAGACGGTATAATAATAGAGCGTGAGCGCTACCTATGTGTGAGTGAGTGAGTGTGTGCGTGTGTGTGTGGGTATTATCATTTGT
>JAXRKP010000004.1:974769-992269 GCA_037039925.1 Doris montereyensis
GAGAGAGACAGACAGACAGACAGACAGACAGACAGACAGACAGAGAGAGAGAGAGAGAGAGAGAGAGAGAGAGAGAGAGAGAGAGAGAGAGAGAGAGAGAGAGAGAGAGAGAGAGAGAGAGAGAGAGAGAGAGAGAGAGAGAGAGAGAGAGAGAGAGAGAGAGAGTGGAATTGTTTGTGAGCTCTGCATTACTAGTTTAGAGGTAGAAATGGGATAAAGAAAGAAAAAAAGAATTACTAGTTTAGGCCCTTTCTGCAAGAACTTTTTTAAAATTTTGATTTGAATAAAACAGAAATAATCTAATTAAGAACAAATTACAAGAAATAAGAAATGAAATGAGGAAATTAATATAAGAAAGAAGACATTCCTTGCGTTTATGGGAATCTCTGACATAAATGAAGACGTAAATATTCTTCCGACATTTTCTTCCAAGTTGATGATTAGTTTTCATGCAAAGTACCGACATACCGGTACATGTCGTGCGGCGGACTCGGTAGTCCTGAGGCAAGGTGTCGGCCACTCAACCAAAAGGTCGCGGGTTCAAGCCCCGGCTGGGTGAATTATGTTCTCGAGATGACCCCGTGTGCAGATCACAACGCTCTGTTTACATGGCAATCGAAGCAAAATTAAAATTGCTACCAAAACTCCGAGATCACCTTTGTCACTTTATCACCTGGGCAAAATCAAATCAAATCAAATCAAATCGACATAATATTGCACCAACGAGTTCGTGATATATACCTCCCTTAATGTGGACATTTATTGCTGTTGCCATATTAGATCAAGAAACCATAATTGGACAGTTTTGTCAAATGATAAACTAAAAACAAAATGGTACTTCTATTCTGCATACAATTGGAAAACATGAATGATTATTGAAAATTCAAGTAATTAAAAAGAACCAAATTTAATCCAATACAAGGTTTGATTGCCTCTCGACACCCCCCCCTTTTCACCTCATCCCGTGACCATGATATCAGCAGAAGGTATGGGTGAACAGGAGGAAAGAGACATCAGACAAAATACTAAAATAAGCGAATAACACCACGCGCTGGGCAATGCATACAGTGGGGCCCACAAGGAGACATCGAAAGTGACTTGGAAAAACTGTGTACAAAAGTAAAAGAATTTGTTTGCTAATTTGAAATAAACCCTGTCCATAAGATGCGGTGCTCTCACACTCACAGTTTGATTCTGACCACTATCATCTGACTGGTGGAGCATTACAATTACATCCTTTTTTGTTTTAATCAGACATTTTACCAAATCTGTGGACGAATTATAACTTAAGCATTTAATCCATTAAAAGTTGTCAAAATGAATTTAATAATTGGTATTTTAGATCTGGTGATTCAGTCCAATTTCTTAAGATGTCTGAACATTTGTCTCGGTTCAATCTCTCGAAAGAGTCTGTGTATATCACTTGGTGAATGATACTTCAATGAAGTATCAACCATATCAGAGCAATCTACTAAAACAAATTCTCAAAATTATAAAATGAGTCACAGTGACATCAGTGACTGACAGGAAGGCTGGTCGTTATAACCTTTGTACTAATAATAGGAAACCCTGGGTACGCCTTGAGTGATCAAAACGGGGTGGTTAAAAACACGGACGGGCCTACAGAAGACGTAATACCTGGAGAGAATTTGGAAAGTTTGTCCAGGACAGTAGAGGAAGGCGGAAATACCTTGACTGTGACTCAGTGAATAATGACATCTAATAATATTGAAGCCTCAAAGGAACAAAGACGAGATATGTTGATACAAAGGAATCATCATCAATCATTAAAGTTTTTCACCTGTACTGGAGTAAAGTAAAGTTAAGTTCCTTCAAGGCCCTTAAGGCCTATAGAGCTAGAGCTTATCCCGGTTTCTATAGCGTGAAGTGAGGCAGAACAAGTGACAATAATCACCTCCTGGCCAGAACGCGTCTGACGCAGGTTTTACCTGCATGTTGAGTGTCTTTCCCATAGAACACAACGTCGGCCCTGGCTTCGCTAGGATTCGAACTCGGGACCTCATGATCCCCAGTCCGGCAGCCTAATCGCTCGGCCACCAACGCCACACCGGAGTATAGGTAGGCAACAAACAAAACATTTTCCGCCTTTCCCTCTCATGGAAAATCTTTCTCAGCTCATTTCAGCTGACATCCTGTGTCTTTCTGTCCTTTTCTATACTCCTTCTCCTGAGTGTCCATGGCTTGCCCGGTGTCGTCTTCCTGTGGATTACAATACATGGTAATGCTTGTCTTGCTATATTTGAAGCAGACTTTCACAAAACATGTCCGATAAATCTCAATCGTCTTCTATCTATGTTCAATCTTTTTTTTTTATTCCAGTTCTTGTCCATAATTATAGTTCTTCTTTCCCAACTCTGTCTTAAAATTTAATCATCAAAGTCCTTCTAAGACATGTATGAACATTTGATGATTGAGGTTTCTTCATCGTCCGCGAAGTGGACTTACAAGTCTCTTTTCCATGTAGAGGTACGATACTTGTATTTAAATTAAAAAGTCTTATCTTTGTGCCAGTCTTGATTTTATTGCCCTCCCCCCCCCCCTTTTTTTAAAAATTGTGAGAATGCTGTTCTTGCTTTTCAAATTCGTGTCTTCACATTTACTTTAGTTCCTCCTTGTTTGTCAATAATATTGCCTAAATAGGTAAAAGATTTTTCTTCTTCAAGAAGTTAGAAGTGGGGTGCCCCAAGTACTGATGGATTCATTTAATGCTGAATCGATGTTCAGTGTCTTAACTTTCCTTTCATGAATTTGGAGACCGTTAGAGCTTCAGAGCTTGCTAGCTTGTTTAACTCATCAGTTTTATTTTACATCTGCAATAGTTAGTGGAAGAATAAAATCTGATCATCTGCGATATCTAGATCCTTTTGCTCATGCCACAAAGTCCATCAGATAACATTCCTCATTCTGTTTGTAGTCTCTTTCATGATCCAGTCAAGACTTTATTGTCCAAACGGTGGCACATTGACGGATTGTTTTGGTGTTACAATACCTACAATACAATATGAAATACAACACACTTTAATTTATACATGAATTATTCTTCACACATAAACAGCATACACATATTTAAGCATTACGTGATTAAAATATGTATAACATATTACCCACAAAAACATTTAGGTACATGTAACTTCGTAATCATTACAATGAATAATATTTCAAAAAATGATGCTGGTGATGGTAGGGATAATAATTTTATAGATGATGGTAAGAATGACTTTTTATATCTTTCTTTATGGCACAAAATAAAATTAGGTCTTTTGGAGCGTTTGGACATTTTGATTCGAGGTGTTCATGGGTGTTTTTTGGTCTGTAACAATGGCTTCAATGGAACAGTAAGAGACATAAATTTTATCACAGAATGTGAATGCGCATTGGAATATCTTAGTATTCTTACCTGCTTTTTTAACAACACTATTCAAATATACTGTCTCTAGAAGTCTCATATCACCCCCACCCCCGACCCCCCCGTAATGCAGAAGGCAATTAAACTTTTCGATCATTGCACGATAAAAACAACCATAACAAAATATTATCGATCTCAAGAGCTTCCAACTTTCGTAAGAAGATCATTCTCTTCTTAATTTTCGTATAAACATTTGAAGCATGAATTTGACAGCTAAAATTGCTTTTGATTGTTGTAGTTATCAATTGCTAATACAATGTAGTAATATTTAATATGAAAAGAAAGGATGAGAGGATATACTCCATGGCAAACGCTTGGTTTTCCTTGAAGCCTTCAATCAGTCAAACATTCATCATGAAAAATCGTGTACATAGACTCTGCTCCTTCATATGGTGCTTTGACAATGACAAGGTTCACACATTTCTATGGAATGCCGTGACGCATTGTTTTCCATATGATTTGTCTGTCAACACTGTCAAAGTCCTTCTACAATTCTGAAAAATTAATGATAACTGGGGAGTGTTTTTCTATAATTATCAAAGTAGCGTCATGGTCCGTGTATGATCTGTTCTTTCAGAATTCAGTCTGCTCATCTCTCTACGCTTTTCATTCATTGCATTCTTTATCCCTTCTAAGAGAATCCTATTAAAAATCTCTCTTGGAATGACAGCAAGGCTATTCCATGCATTTCTTTGGAAGCTTGCTACCTTCAATCCATCGACACAAAAAAACAACAACATGCAAACATTGGCACTAGACGGAGGGGCCTCAGTAGTCTAGGGGTAAAGTGTTTACCTCTTAACCTTAATCAAAGGTCGTGGGTTCAAGTACCGGCAGGTTGACTAGTTTTCTTGAGCAAAATCTACCCACCCCCAACCCCCTGGTCCAGGTAGGTGTACCAACACCTAATCCCATCAGAGAAGAATCATAAGAAGGAGATCCCGTATACAGATTACAACACTCTTTGCACGTTAAAGATTCCTTGCTGTGTACAGGGCAGTCTGGACAAAATTAAAAATCCTACCAAAACCCTCGAGATCACATTAGTTGTGGATGTGGGTAAAATCAAATTTAAAAACTATGCAGGATCGAACCAATGATCTCTGCAATGGCATCCATAACCTCGCCATGAAGGTGAAGGGAAAGTGTACACCACACAATACCAACTACTGTTTACAGTAGATGTAGTTACCATACTGGCTCAACCTGTCGGGGTTTTCTTTACTGTTTCTTTTTCTCTACTTCTTCCCGTGTTTGCCTCCCTATGTAGCTCCTACATATATTCTATTATTACAGCATCCCCGAAATGTCTAGCCTGTTCAGAAACATTTCATTTTCAGCTGTTCTATAACTGGAATAACATCAGATGGATTACAGATTTAAACTCAAACATCTTTTTGTATGAATTGAATATATAAAAACTTTCTGTTTATTTGGAAAACATCTTTGGTAATCATAAGAATTTAAAAAATGTAAGCTTTTTCAACAAATAATCACTAGAACCATTCAGCCGATTGTAAATAATTCAACACATTGCTACAAGATTGTAAACAGTTCAACACATTGTTACAATGAAAATGCTCATCACATAAATAATAGGATGCAGTAAATAAAGTTCCCCAGTGGTCTAGACAGTCATATAACTGGAGTTTTTCCTAACTCCTATAGTGTTAGTGTTAAGTGGAACAAAGGATACTAGATAACAAACTCGTTTGTTGTCTGACGAAGGGTTATACCCGAAACGTCACGTGTTTGTTCTGTCTTTATTAGTGGAGTTGTCACTTATTGTCATATTTCGCCTTTGACTTCACTCCACTGTGGCTCCTTCGTATTATTCACAACTATTTAGATAGTTCACATTGCCACATCTCTCTGTTGTTTACGTTATTTATCTTTTTTAAATATTGCTAATATATCTAGATCTATAGTCATCTTCTATGTTTTTCTTCTGACATCACATTGTGTGATGCCGGAGGTATTACTTAGATCTAGATTCTAAATATTTCTCGGTTGTTGTCTGACGAAGGGTTATACCCGAAACGTCACGTGTTTGTTCTGTCTTTATTAGTGGAGTTGTCACTTATTGTCATATTTCGCCTTTGACTTCACTCCACAGTGGCTCCTTCAGTATTATTCACGACTATTTAGATAACTCAATAGCTTCCTAGGACAGACCTAGTATTATTGCACTTGCAGGTTATATCTCCCAGTCATAGCTAGTATCCATTCACACCTGTAAGTGTTGAGTGACGAAAACTATTTTACTTTTATCGTTATGACATGCATCTTTCACAAGGACATAACATCAGACATTGTAGAATGAGGATTCATAGTTATAATTTCACAAACTTGAGTTCAGTTCTCTACTAATATCAAATAATATAGTAAAAAAAAACACTGTTTAAAAGAATATCTATTCACATCATGTTGACGTAGACAAATCAGATAAAATCTGTACTGTTATTTGTACATAAATAGAGCCTGATGGTCTTACTCTTAATGCCAAACCCACCCTTTAAATGCCCTCCCATATCACAAAATAAAACTTGCCTACAAACAAACACTCAAAAAGTTCCTTCAAGGCCTTTACGGCCCGTAGAGGAGCGGCTCATCCTGGTTTCAGTAGCGTGGAAGCGGAACAGATGATAATAATCACCTCCTGCCCAGGACGCTAGTATGATGAAGGTTTTTACTCCAAAGCTAATGCTTGTACCCATTTGTACCTGGGTAGAGTGGGGAAAATGCATGTTTTGTGTCTTTCCCAAGGAATACAATGTTAGATCTAGCTTTGCTAGGATTTGAAGCAGGGATCTCATGATCCCCAGTCGGGTAACCTAACCGCACAAGCACTTAAACAATGAGTTTAAAACCTCCTGAGATTTACTTCTGCTCTATCTTTCTTCCTTTTCACCAATACCCATTATTTGTGACTACTTTTAAACCTTTTTAAAAAACAAAATGTTACTCCACAATATGAGATGCCAAAAGCACCACAGGTTTTTAAAACAGGAAGATACACATCTCACTTTAAATGTATAGATAAAAGGCAGTGAGAATGTTATGTCTAGAAGCTGACTAAAAAAAATACATAAGAAATTGATGAGACTATAATATCCTATATCATTAAAAAGTGAAAAATCTTTTTGTTAGTTGACAACAGTTTCAATCAAAGAATAACATTATTTTATTAATGGGCAAAACAAGCATTTGTACACCAAAATCACATTAATCAAAAACACAATCAGTCAAACAGTACCCTGCATATTAATTGTCAGGAGGACCATCATTCAAATATTACCCATAATCTTTTCATGTTAACAGAAAGAAATGCAAACAAGTACACCTGTGAAACATTCCTCTATTTTAGATACTAGTACTTTGTTTGACATTAATAGACTTCCATATTATATTCCATCAATAACCATAAACAAAATCATCAACAAATTGCAAACTTGCTGTTCAACAGAGTGTACACACCAAGTTTTAGCACCACACATAATCACAGCTAATCAAGGAATTCAAAAACAAAACAAAATATCAGAATGTAGTAAAACCTCATCAATCATAATTTCATCTAAAAAAGTTGAATACATAAAGGCTTACATATTGCAATCAAATAAAAATGTATTCATCAAAAATAAATTGTTAGACATTAATATGATTTCCACAAAGTGGGTTTGGTTGAATAATTAAAATGTTGTAATTAGAAGTGTTATCTGGTGATTTTTAGACAATGAAAGTTTAAATATTAGTATGAGATAAGAAAATTTAGAAAAAGTTTCATCTTAAGTAATGACCACATTAAAGAAATGTCATCTAAAAAATAGATAATTTTTCCAATTTACTTTCTCTTGTCTGTTCCATTTCTGTATTTTCATTTCATGCAAATTCTGGGTCACCACAAAAATGGCCCAAATTACAGTAATGCATTTTTAAGATTACATTGACCCAATTTGAAGTTTATTGGAAAAATTATATGCAATATGACATCATTTGGAATGTGAAATGAAGTGTTCAAGGCAAATGTAAATTGTTTAGTGTATGTATTTGTTTCCTACATTTTCCATGTACTTTTATGATCCCTTTGACTTCAATCAAAGCATGAAATAAAATAGACCAAAGAGATTATGGAATGACAAACTGAATCTAGGACAAGAATTTTATTTTTTCAACAACAATGTTGCTTCAATCGCTTTCAAATGGATAGCTTTATGTAAGTCAGTAAGTTTCAGAATGTACATTTAGTTGAAATTTAAGCAGGGAAATGACTTGTTACATCAACTTGGACAGAAAGTGGTAGAGCAGTTTATGGAAGGCATCAGGGTTGTCCAGGTAACAGGCATGACCAGCTCCCTCAATGGGTGCATATTGTCCCATGGGCAGATTTCCCAGGTCTCGGTTTGATACTTCACCCAGGATAGCGTCCTTTGAGCCACAGACTATCAGGGTTGGAAGCTGCAAGAGAAAGGGTCATGATTGAAAATGATGATAATAAATTGCAATAAAATGTGAACATGGAGCAGACAACGTATATTGTAGATAAAAGGTCCTGTAAAATTTGTGATCATTACAGGCCAAAATCGACAGAAAATGCTGATTCAATTTATATATGGAAACGTATCAAGAGTGGAAACCTGTCTCAAACAGACTGTGGACATGCAATCTTTATGCCATCTAGCAATACTGAGAACGCCTAAAATGACCAAAGTACAACAAAAATCAAAGCAAAACAAAAATATCACCATAAAAAAATAGAAAAAGAAAAAAAAAAAAAAGAGTTTATCGGTACCCTCTATAAGTGATGATGTCAGGTAATGAGGGGGAGAACATGACCTACCTTCAACGAATGAGAAAGATGAAAGAAAGGAAAGGCAAAACTAAGATTGGAAAGGAAAGAAAGACACAAGAGTGGCCCATTCTTGATGAAAACGTTATCAACAGAATCAACAGAACCCACACAGAACCCACACAGAACAATCAAAACATGTCGCTAAAAGACTCTCCGGTCACACTTTATGTACCGTACACGTATGCCTATTCTTGTGCATTTTCTTTTCATGCACATTCTTATACGTGTAATGAGAATATATTTTATATGTCCTATTGTATTATTATAGTACAAAATATTATAAATGCTGTACATAGTAATAAGTATGCATTATGTAGTTTTCACTGCCTAGCGTGAAACCTGCCTAAAATGGAAAAAATATTGCTGTTCCCTTCCAATTCAGTTTTAAACAGTTTTGACTGCAGTTTTATCATCAGCATGGCAGCCTCTGTGACCTTGTAACAGACTGCCAGACTCCTTAATTTTGCTCAGCCTGATGTTGTGTCCTAATGAAAGACAACATATTTACTGTTCCCTAATTGCTTGTGCTGTAAAACAGAAGTAAGTTTTCAATAGGCCTCACTCAAGGCTTTCGTTTCACTTTTCAACGATAAAAATGAACATTATCATGCGAAACAGGTTTGTATTTTTAATTTCAGTATTTATTTTCGTCAAGAACAGAGATGATTGCATATCAGGCATTGAAGATTTTGCTTCCTAAGGATGAATAACACACACTTTAAGACATGCTTGTGAAGCTTGATCATAAAGAACCCTCTGACAGTCCAGTAAGACAGTGCTACTCAAAGTGTGGTAAGCGTACCCGGGTGAGGGTACACAAACCATCGCCTGCTGAACATCCGGCCCACACATCAGACAGTTTGAGAACCACTGCACTAGGATACAGAAGATTAATATATGTGTACGAGTAAGCTTGCTATTAAAGTGAAAGTTTTATTGTAAAAGTGTGGGACTGTTGATAGTCAGTTGATGGCACAATCTGCTGAGTAATACTAATAACCTTTATCATCATGTAAAATGTTTGTGTCGTAGTTAATAAATATGGTGTAATAGAAATTATTTGTTTTAACTTCATAACACATCCGTCATTCTTTGAAAACAAATGTACATATTTGTTATAGAAACCCTCTATTATGACATTCTCTAATATTCTGCTAATATAACACAACAAACCTGACTTTTTTGTATTCTTCAACAAACTTTGTAGTGCTAACAGGTGCAACTGGAACATATCCTATGGCCTTCTCCGTGCTGTTTGTTCCCTCTTGAAAAAGATATGGCAGTGAAAAACCTCCACTCATTGATGGAGATACAATCACAAGGCGGGAAAGTTTGAGCACCTTAATCAGGGAAGCAAGGAAGGCTGCGTTATGTTCGCCACCAAGTTTGTTCACGCTCTTACCATATCCTGATGAAAGAGGATAAAATGGAATCTGTAGGTGTTTTAGGTGTTTGTTGAAAGAGAATCTTCACCTTGTGGTATTTCCAGTCATATCTAATATTCAATACGAAATCAAGAGTAAAATACTGAGAATTGAGAAATACGGGTTGCTAATTTGTTCATGGTAATCAAAGCAAAGTCTAGCTAACCAAATCAGGCTGTCAAGCATACATGGTTCCATCTTCAAACATTAATCATCATCTGCACTCATTTTACCCTAGTACAGTAAGGCTGTGGAATGGACTGCCAACAGAAATAATTCTCAGCAGTAGCGGTGAAAATTTAAAAAACAGAACTAAACACGGCTCATTAACATTTTCTATACCAGCCATTTTCACACCTCTATGCTTCAAATTACCAGCTGTTTTGGACCCATATACCCTCCCATTACCAGCTGTTTTGGGAATTTTTCAGAAACTGGGTATGTTTAGAAACAGATTTGTAATAAATTCACGAAAGTTAAATTTCATTTCAGTATCCGACAATGGATGGGCACGGTACAAACGGGCGCACACGACAGATTGGTCATGTGATTGCAGTCGTAATACTGGATTTCTGAGCAATAAAAAACAGGAGCATGTGGGTAAAAAGAGCTGTTAGGTGTTTTTTTGCAATAGAAGACTACTGCCAGAGGTCTCATTTGAAGGAGGAAAAATTTACTCACAACATCCACTATTCATTTTAGGTATTCAATAAAAATTTGTATGGGCCAAATGTCTTTTGTGTTTTACCCTTTTTGACCAAAAAAACAAAAAGAAAGAAAGAAAGAACTACATTACATGAAAAACTGTATCTCGTTGCCTCAATTGATTTAATTTGTTCAACATTTTTGTTTTATACTGTCTTTTGGTGATCTTGGCTCTCTAAATTGTTGATGGGGTTGATGGGGGGTCATTGTTATCTTGGTTTTGCTCCTCATCAACCATGCACACTACCATGCACACCTCTGTCACTGTCAGCATCACCTCCATCAGTCAGGACACTATATCTATCACAATCCAGCTTTTCTCCATCACCATTATTGTTTCTAGATTACTTCCAGTACCCTCGTGGCCTTTATTGGGAATGTTTATCTGGGTACATATTCATCAAAATCAATTGCATATATTCCTTGGGTGCTTCAGGTTTTCACCTCCCATTGTAAACACTATGAAAACCGAGTGCCAAGTGGCACGATAATAGAGAGCAAGGTATATCAAAAGCGGAAACAAAAAGAAAAAGTAAAACTAATGATTATACCAGTTCTCTATCACTTACAATGAATTTGACAATCGTCAAACATCGGTCAAGTAGTTTACTAGGCAGAAATTAGACGATGTCAAAATTGGTCATGAAGTTTACCTAGCGGAAATTCAACGATTGTTGAAATTGGTATAAAAAGTGTTAAAATCAAAATTGGATTAACGGTTTAGGGTTAAATTAAAATATGGTAATACTCAAGAATTCAGTTGGTCACCTTTTATGAAGAAAAAGAACAACAAATTTAAAAGATTTAAGGGGGAATTTGTTCTACTGAGTTGACAACTCCATTAGGACAATACTACAAACCCTATGAGGCATTGTAGATGAACACAGTGTTGTGAGTTTGTAATCATGACGACACTGGTTCACGCCCCATGGCTGGCATAGGTGGGTTTTTTTCACAACGTTGCACTCTTAGGAAAGGTACTTCACTCTACTTTCCCCCACGTCACTCAGGTGTGAATGAGTACCCCCACTTTACTCAGGAGTGAATGAGTACCCAGAAATAGGTAGAGAAAGATCTTGTCAAAATGTTAATACAAAATGCCTAACAGGCTTGTGTACTGTATGCTCCCTCTGGAGTTGAGAAGGACTTTGAATAAAATGGCCTGCTCTGGGATAAATGATGTACAGACGTTGATCCTGCACTTGTGCGAGGATACAGATTATAAATACATCTTTGTCTTTGTCTTTAAGAAACAGCCGTTAATTTCTTGCTTAGGTTCCTGGACAAACTATTGAAAACATCTATGAAATCATACAACCCATAAATAAGCAGCTAATACTCATGGCATCACTTTGTAAAATAAAAATAACATCAAATCAAAACATTGTTGAGACCAAAACAAAAGATTTTAAGTCACATTAAAATGAATTGTTCTTCACTCTTCATTCACTCTGAACATTGTAAGTCTCAAGAACCAGACAACAGACTTTTTATCCTATTCCATACTTTTTCTTTCTACTTGGATGTTCCATAGGCTAATGATGTATATTCTGTAGTTTTCTATAAAGAGATATTATTGTTGTAGTTTTTATTCTTTTCTTTCGTTTTATAGTACCGGGTATTCATCAGCATACAATTAGGAATGAATGATTGGAAATTAACTTGGAATTATGTAACGAATGAGGAAAGTTGAAACAAGGTTTCAGTTTCAAATACATGTAATGAGAAAGTAAAATAAATCTAGGGTAGCAACTATTAACTTCATGAAAAGACTACTTGTCAGCATTAAGGAATAACATACAAGTAGTTGAAAATCTATATTTTTCAACTATTTTTGATGAATGAAAGATTACTTTCAATGTTTTAGTTTTAGTGCAATAGGCATGATAAAAGAACTGTGAACCTAATTCAGTGAAATTTAAAACATTTCACAAGTTTACGTAAGTCATTGTACTGAAATTGTGGTCATTTGGAGGTAAGCGATTGGCTCAATAGCGATAATTGAGATGTCTCCACCAATTTCGGTCAGCTTCAGACCGTAAACAGTTCTGATGAGTGCTTGACAGTTTTATGTATAAATTCAACAGTAACCATAATAAGCTGACTCTGTGCAGAGAGCTCTGTAATTCATACCTGGCAAATCAACGGCTACCGCTCGAAATCCCCAGTTGGCAGCATGGTAAAGTGATTGTATGTCAAGCCAATTTTTGGAAGAAAAACGCATTCCATGAAGAAAGAGAATTTCTGGTTTGGATTCTTTTCCATCTTTTTTATTAACTTCCTCTGTATGAATCTTTAAAGTCTGTGAAAGCAACAGTTGTAAACACATATTAAATCACAAAAAATATCAAGTTGCTCTGATATTTGAATAAAAACTATTGAGATTTCAATGAAGATAATTTCAAACCTGTTTCTTAAAGCTATATATCCTAAAGCTTTCTTTTCAATCTAAATCATCTTTTGACCATTTATTGGGAGGATCAATGCATGATCATGAAATCAATTGCACAACAGTGACTTTACTTTTTAATGACTTTTCAAATGTGATTATAATCTAATAATAGAAATCTCTTCTCACACTGTGAGTTCAGTGTTAACAAGAAAGAGAACAGCTTAACAGACAGAGCTGGAGATCAAATCAGATAAAAGACAAAAACGTTTTTCCTATAGATTATAATTCTATGCTATCAGAGTGCAGCACACGAATCTCGAACGTAAAAAACTCGAATTCACGGCTATCTCAAACTCTTCCCCAGGTCAGTTTTCAACCCCTCAATTTTCTTTGTACCAGCAACATGCCTTTCTCAAACCACCAACTACCGAATTCCCAGAAAATGTAAACAAAATATCTTAAAAATGCTTAAAATTTAGAATTTTACGCTGGAAAAAGGTTAGGAGGTATGAGAATAGTCCCTCAGCCCTCTTGATTACACAATGTGCAAAGTAGTATTCTTTAGCGATAACGTAGATATGGAAAAGGTGTGTGTGGTTTTGGGAGGGATGTTCATGTTACGCACTTAGTTGTTCTTTCCCTTTGTCAAAGGCCTATTCTCTCGAAAAAGCTGTTTTGCTGCCATGCACTTTAAATACTGCCTTGATGTGGTGCAAATGATATATTATGCCCATTCATTAATCTCTTCATTCATCGTCAATTGCCTGTTTATAGTCACAGTGCATGGCACCGCTTCGTATCCTTTCAATGTGACTAAACAGACAAGTGCTGGGTGAAAAAACTCTAGATCTAGATCTGTGTATATTGTGAAAACAAAATATTCTACCTTGAATTACAGTTCTTATGTTTTGTAGTCCCTAAATCTATGCAAAACGTCTCACATAGAAATCTCAAATTCATGGCTATGTCGAACTCATTGTCCCGACCTGGAGGAGTTTGAGATAAATGTGTTGCACTGTAGATCTACAGTAGTTTAATGTCAACACAACTATAACATCAGTACGGTTGGTCAGTTCTGTTTGATGCGTCATTCTCTTCTGTTAAAAATTCTCTTTATTTCAACAAACATTCTTATTTCAACGATCTACAGATAGCTGCAGAGAATCTTACACCCAAACAGGAACTACTGGTTTTAGGAAGATTTAAACACTAAGAGTAGGCAACAATGTAGAAACAACAGGAGGAGTAATAGGTAAAGAAGGAGAGACAACAACTTCTCTAAATGGAGAAAGACTTTAATACATTTTTGCCAAAAGAATAACATGAAAATAGCCAACACCGTTTTTCCTCATAAGGATATCCATAAATATACAAGAGTAACTGAAGACAGATGTGAAAAGTCAATGATAGACTACATTTTATTATAATAGTTAGCAGCTCCCTTTTTACAGTACATTGGATGCAGAGTAAACAAAGGAGCTGAAATATTTAGTAATCATCACCTAGTGATGACCAAAATGAGATTACTGACAGAAGGAAACAAACAGAAAAGGACAGAAAAGAAAGCTACTAAACTTAAAATAGAGGAACTAAATAAATCAATAGTAAATCAGATATATTCCAATATAGGATAAAAAAATTATCAGTGAAAGACAGATTGATCTGAATGATAGCACAATAGAAGAAAAGAAGCCAATGTATTTATAAAGAAATACTTCTCAATTGTACTGAAGATGTCTAAGGCAGAAAACAAATTAAAGGAGATAGGAAAAGAATAGCATGGTGGAATGAGAAGGTCAAGACTAAGATCAAAGAAAAAAGGATGCCTGGAATAAATACTTGCAAACAAAGACGCCAGAGGATAGGATAGATTACGTGAATAAAAGAACCATCACCAAAGAGGAAGTGAGGAAAACAAAATGGGAACAATGGGAAGAGTTTGGACAAAGACTTCAAGAAAGCTATCAAGGAAATCAAAAGCTGTTCTGGGAGGCAATGAAGAGCATGAGAAAGACTAAAGCATGCCCAATACAACAAATTAAGGACGCCCAAGGAGAAACTGAAAGAAGATAACGAAATCATGGAAACACAGAGAAAATAATTTCAACAATTAGATTATAAACCCTCCAGAACATATGAAACAAGGAGTAAAGATCAATCAGTAAGCGTAACAAGTAATCCAGAGGAGACAGCTGAAGATGTAGATATCTCAATGGAAGAACTCCTAACAGTGTTTCCAACAGCTATAAGAAAAGTGAAATTAGTAAAGGCCCCAGAAACAGATCAAGTTTATCCAGAAATGATTGAACACCAAGGGAGAGAGGTAGACAAACTACTATTATACTATATCAATATGGAAGTTAAAACAGGTGCCAGGCTACTGGAAAAAGGGAACGGTAGTATCAATGTATTAAAAGGATCAACTATGGAATGTTCAAACTATGGAGAGATATCAATACTTAGCATACCAGAAAAACTGTACCCCAGGATACTGGAAATGAGGCTTTACTAAGGAAAAGAGTAGAGGATCAGATTGA
This sequence comes from Doris montereyensis, assembly GCA_037039925.1. NCBI lineage: Eukaryota > Metazoa > Mollusca > Gastropoda > Nudibranchia > Dorididae > Doris > Doris montereyensis. The sequence goes on from JAXRKP010000004.1 coordinate 990,104, forward strand.
AGAACATCAGAGTGGATTTAGGCCAGGAAGAAGTGTACAAGATCACATATTTACAATTAGACAAATAATAAAAAATATTTCTTGAGAGGAACATTAATTTGCATACTTATACCTGTGTTTTATTGACTTAGAATTTAAGGCATTTGACACTGTGAGGAGGGACAAACTATGGTATTCTTTAAAATGACTCAATGTAGAACAAAATTTAATAGAAAGCCATTAAAAGTTTTTACCAGAAACCAACATGTGCAGTGACTTCCATGCTGTCACCATGATGAAAGGAGAGTGTGCGGTAGCGAAGTGAAAATTAGCTAGGCTAATGCTCAGCGTCATGAAAAGAAAGGAATGGGGTGCTGCAAAGGGCGTAGTGGGAGGGGGAGGGGAAGAGTAACAGCAAGCGAAAGGTGCCGATGAAGAGACACGACTTAGCCTTGCATCACTACGGTGTTACTATCCCTCACTCTCAGTCTGGTCTCATCAAGACATAGTAATTGGTAGTTACAGCGTCAATTGGTATTAAAACGGGAGTGAAGCGTTTCGATTGATTGCAACATTTCGTCCCGATTTAGATCCAATCTCGATTCGATTAGACTTGACCGTCTTAAAATGGCGTGATTGTTTTGATTTTGCTAATACACACTACGTCCAATCAAGGACACATGGATGCAAGCAAAAGAAGCGCTATTGGGTGTGGTGGGATTGGGTGTAGAAATAAATAAATTTTAAAAATGAAATTCTTTTAAAAAGCAATAAAACAAGTCAGTCGCAATCCATCTGCTTAATTGTGATATGCTGATTCCGAATATCATATATTTACTTTACTCTACGATGAGATTTTTAAAAATTTGTCAACCGGTTTTAAAACACTGCCTCTAATAAAACATCAGCGGTGAGAGACTGATCGAATGATAAATATCTGGCAGTGCTTGATATTTTCATCTCAAGTCGGCATGAAGATAATCTGGCCTGTTTTTGCTATTACACAATCAGTTTTCCCCTATTACACGATACAATCCATCGTGAGATGTCTTTAGATGATCGTCAGATCAAACAATGCAATCCATCGAGACGTGTAATAGGGGCTTTAGTATCATCACCTCTGGTCTCGAGATCATGGTGAGATTCGAATAAAGTGCCTTGAAGCCTTGTATTCGTTGGTATCAATTAATGGCACGATTAGGGCCTAGGCCTAGCCTCTAGATCTAGAGATCTAGATAGATCTATCATATCGTCACTAATCTCGTTCTCGATTGATGCCATCTATATTCACCTACCTTATCCAATCCAGGCACAACAACTTCTGAAATAGATGATGATGCTGTAAAGTTTTCCTGTAACTTAGTTTCATTCAAAAGAGGCGGCGCGTCAAGGGTGGTATAATCGAGAGGACGACTTGATGCCATAATAATTATTCTGTTAGATCGAAAGTTCAAATCTTGATTCTAGTTTCTAGACGAAAAGAAACCGAAAGTAAATTATGAGTCTTATGCTTACAGAAATAAGAACTCTTCTCTGGTTGAAATCAAGACAACTTTCCTCTTCTCGACACAATCAATCTCCTCTCTCCTTCTCTTATCATCTCTCTCTCTCTCTCTCTCTCTCTCTCTCTCTCTCTCTCTCTCTCTCTCTCTCTCTCTCTCTCTCTCTCTCTCTCTCTCTCTCTTTCTATCTATTTATCTATCTATCTATCTCTCTATCTCTCTATCTATCTGTCTCTATCTCTCTATATATCTATCCCCCCTATCTCTCGCTATCTATCTATCTACCCCCTCTCTATCTATCTATCTAGCTATCTACCCCCTCTCTCTCTCTCTCTCTCTCTCTATATATATATATATATATATATATATATATATATATATATATATATATATATATATATTCATATTCTTCTTCTCTCTCTCTCTATCTATCTATCTCTTTCTTCCTCTTTCCCTCCCCCATCTCTCTTTCTCTCTCTATCTATTTATCTATATCTCTCTCACTATTTATCTATCTATCTCCCCTCTCTCTCTATCTATCTAGCTATCTATCCCTCTCTCTCTCTCTCTCTCTCTCTCTCTCTCTCTCTCTCTCTCTCTCTCTCTCTCTCTCTCTCTCTCTCTCTCTCTCTCTCTCTCTCGATTGGTGACAAGACATAAACGTGTTTTTTATGTTCTGACACAA
>JAXRKP010000004.1:997269-1022269 GCA_037039925.1 Doris montereyensis
GATATGTCAACATTTCGTATTTATCATGCCAAATTTACCCCTTATGCATATAAATATCTTTAATTTTGTAAACAAATTTTCTTCAACTGTTATAGTCTTCATACTGCTTTTGTTGGAGAATTTTGATTTCTTATAAGACAAAGGGACAACAGAAAATGAAGAAGAAATTGAAACTTTTCATGCAATTTAAAACAGTCCAACCTAAATAAAATGTTACACCCCAGGAAGCAAGTGTTTCCATGAACGTTTAGCATGAATGAAGCAATGAGGTGAGGTCGTATGATCAACTTTATGAAGTCCAGTATGCATAAATCAAACAGAAACAAGCTACTACTTTCACGATAGAATGTAAACAGGCAAACAAAATAGAATGATCTTACAGAGAAAGAGATCTCCATGTCTAAGGGATATAAAGAGGAACAAAAATCTTTAACAATGGTTTAAACAAGAATTTCAAAAGTGATGGAAAGGGAGAACATAAAGTTGTAAAGGTCTTCTTTGAAAATAATGTAGTTGAAAGTGATACAGTGCATAGACAAATGATGCAAAAAGTTAAGTTGTATGTGTATAAATATATAAAAGACAGAAAAAAATATACTGATCTATATACACACCCTTGAGGAAAATATTTCATATGTACTTAAATGATTTAGACAGCACAATGTATCTTTATATATATTTATATATATGCCTCTGATAACAAATGATATATGAAATTTAACAATAAAATGACAAATTAAAAACACTAGCACCAGTGTAAATAACTATGTATAGATAGGCCAGTATAATTTACATAGGAAATACAAATTATTAGGTAAAGCATGATGAATGTGTTATGTAATTAAAAGAGTTCTCTTAACTGTCTGCAAATAATTGAATTAGATGTTTACACAAAACCAAGCAACTGAAAAATAGTTCCCACATTTTCTTCTTAATACAGGCTGAGCATAATAGAAATGAGAATAAAAAAAAAGTCAAATCTCTGTCCTATGCACTAAAATATAAGTAGGATGAATTTAACTAGGCTTTAAAATTGTCGCTATGACTAATAAATATTTTTTAACGAATAACGATGATCTCTATGTTTTCAAATTTTTGAAGTAGAATAGTTAAATCAAGATCTTAAACATGTTTTTCCTTTTCACAAGTGTTTTATCTGACATCTCAAAGAGCAACAGGCGCCTTGAAACATTGCAGTAGAGAAATTTCAGTTAACAACATTTTTATAATTTAGGAGCAGCTGTAGCTCGTAGACACAAATCATTGGTATCAGTGAAAAATATGATTTACAGTGATTTTGTCTATGGGCTGATTATACCTCTTAACATCAAACAATTTTAACATCATCTGAATGGCAGTATTCCATGTTACAATCTTTTGTGAACAATCTCAATATTTTCTTAGCTAAATACAACTAGATACAGGAAAGTTATTAACTGTGTTGATGAAGATTGATGGCGTAAAGTTTGAAATATTAATATGATGCAAACATTGTATTGACTCTTTCTTCTTTGGAAGAAAAAAAAGAAGACATTGCTGAGTACAATTAATATTCACTTGCACACTGCTGTCACAACCATTTCAAAGCCGATGATTTAGGTATTAAGTTAATGATGAGTAAAAATAGTGATAGGTACAACCCAGTCTTGCTTGCATCACACATAGAGCAAGTAAATAAATGACACAACCTATGAAAATTAATGACATAAAAGAAATATATATAACACGATGTTGAATGATTAATGAATAAATAAAATGCTGCAAATAATTGAAGACATTATCAATACTGCTTGAATACGTTTCTAAGACAATTGGTGATGCTACTGGTAACAGATTTCTGTCTGTGAAAATCAAACCAGATTTTGAAAACTAACTTTTGGTTGATTATGCATAAAGATTTCCTTTACAAAACTTAAGGACAAATATGAAAAATAAAATTAACCTCTTATTTTCCTGATGTGAGATACAATGGCATAAAAGCTCCTAAGAAAAGAACTTATTACAATAAGTAGAATCTTTATGTGCAGCCCGGCTATTAGATTGCTATTAGAGTTACATAATCTTTTTCTGTTCATTGGCACCTTTAAAAAGATCAGCAATATTTCACGTGTTGAAGTTTCAGTATCTTATGCTTGTGGCCGTCAATATTTGATCTCTTTTCTATTTCGTTGTGCTAATGACAGTTACCTTTTTCTTAAACACAACCATACATGCAAATATCGCAATGCCTGGTTACTATAACAGAAAATATACAATGTTATTCAAAATTTTAATTTCTCCTATAAACTTTTGCAGAAAGATATAAAATTCTCAACTTGAGGAAAAGAAATCGACTTATACTTGAGCAGTAAATGTATGACTAGAACTGTGGACATATCCCTACTTTAGGCCCTTGCATACAAATGTAACTACAATTCAAATAAAGACCATATGATAATTATAAATTAAAACCCTAAGATCATATACGAAAAAAACCCAAACAATGAGAATAAATGATGGAGACATAAATGAGATTCTATTAAATATCAAGGCTGCTTTAATTGTTTCACATACAGTATGCTATCAGAATGTTATTGTTAATATATATTTAATCTTAAACAGTTACTATATATAGTCTGGCTTACCACTTTAATTTGTTCTTTAGATGCAAAAGACAATGTTGGCAACGAAATGTCTTTAAAGGCTCACTTTGTCTACAAAACAATGATGAATTACCCTCAAAGTATCATTATCATCAATTTTCTTATTCTAGTGAAGTAAATGATTTATTCTTGGGGGAAATGAGAAAATTTATGAAACCATCCAAACAAGGCTGCCACTTTTAGTCATTTATCAGAAGGCCCAATATTCTTGTCACAATACTAGACTAGAACCATCTCATCTGAACCACGGTTTTTCTTTCAAGAATCCTGTATTATCTCGAAGCATGGAGAGATCTGTTTCCTGTTTTTTAATCTTTGGGTCACAGTGAAATTAAGGTCATCAGTGTCACTTGAAAGTTTAAAAATCTTTAAAAAAGAGTTTGAATAGTAAAGAAATATACCACAAAGCATTTTTTATTTACAAAACTATAAGTAAGGATGCTTTAAAACAAAAACAACATTTTTTTATTTTTAAAAACAAATAATTCACAACATCTCAAGCATAAAATAGAAGAGTAAAACTTATGTTATCAGTTTCCTATAAAAATGTTGGTTGTCTTTCCCTTCTATTTTGGGACGCTGGGCCCATAGGACATTGTTATCCTTAGCATGTGACATTACTCTAGGTGTACAAGCAATCTTATTCATTGCAAATCCAATGTATTAAATTTCCCTTCTCTGTGCATTAAGAGCTATTAACCATTCTACAATTGACAAGCAATGAGTGACCCAAGGCTTGTAAAATAAATGAAGGGTACTGTGAAACTGTAGGTCATCAATCAATTTGACAGAATTATCGAAAGGATCAATAATGAAAGGGTGAAATAACCACTCTCTAAAATATGGTATGCATCTCAGTAACCACAAAAAAGATGACAAAGTGTTTAAAGAACAAAACAGACAAGAAGAGACTGCATTAAGATAAACAATAATGCATAGTTCAAACTGTCCCATTGCTTTTCTCTTTGCTTGAAAGTGATGATTTTCAAGGAGCACAGTCTCATCATCTGCATTCTAATGCCACAGGACGGAAAATAACTTATTCACATTTTGACCCCTTCTGAGGTGCTGCATATTGGTTTCAAATGTTTCACATAAGATGATCCAAAAATCAATTCTGGAGAAAGAAAGGAAACGTTCAGATCGTGAGTGAAATTTGGTGGATTTGCATACTACAGTTTTTCAATTTCGTATGGTACAATGTTTCTAGTACATTGTATAATGTTTCTGCATTAGTTTCATTATATGTCATTACTATTTTCATTGCTATTATTACAAGCATTAACAAAATATATTATTATTATGATCCTCATGATAACCACAATTATCACTATTATTGTTGGTGTTGTTGTTCTTATCTCCCAACAAATACTTCTCCTAGCCTGCAGCCTTGCAAAACATGAGACTGTAAAACAAATGTTACTCTTTGTTCAGTTTTCCACCTGGGCAACAGCTTGGGTGCACTCAGCTGATCAAAGAATGTTTAACATATGGAAACAAACAGTTGACAAAGGCTGTTAAACAGCTGAACAAACCCTAGAATTTACAAGATAACCATGAGAAAAATATGTCTATCACATCACAATTTATAGTTTCTACCTGAACTACACACCTTTTGTACATAATTTCCGGGGAAAGTTCCAAACTGTCCTGTCCTGGCTGATGTGCCCACATACCAGCCATCATCACACCTTTGAGTGACGTAGATTTCATCTCCTTCCTTTAGTTCCAACTCATCTTCACTTTGTGGCCTATATGCATAAATGGCACGGTAACTGAAATGGTAAGGAAATAAATCAGATGTATTTGAAAATATCGTTCTCACACGAAAACATAAAAGATATTACAAGCAGAAATTAATTATAAGTCATTTCATTATAAAATTAGAGAAAAAGAGAAAAGGGGACAGGGACAAAATGTAGAAACTGGAAGTCCTTTTACATCATCAACATTGAATGGAATAAAAAAGAAAAGGTATTTCCTGTTCTAGTCTTTCACAAATATTTGGCGAAGGGGAGGAAGTTTTTTGTTTCCATCAATTCTTAAAGTCTTATCCCTTTCCTCTAAAAATACACCATCTCCCACACCCAACAAATCCAACAAATACACACATACACCTCTCCAACAAATACACACATACACCTCCCAACAAATGTACACATACACCCCTCCAACAAATACACACATACACCCCCTCCAACAAATACACACATACCCCTCCAACAAATACACACATACACCCCTCCAACAAATACATACATACACCCTCCAACAAATACACACATACACCCCTCCAACATATACACACATACACCCTCCAACACATACACCCATACACCCCTCCAACAAATACACACATACACCCCTCCAACAAATACACACATACACCCCTCCAACAAATACACATACACCCCCTCCAACAAATATACACAACACCCCTCAAATATACACAATCACAGATAAGATCACATGACAACATTGAATACTCTGAATCATGTTCAAGATTAACAGAATAAACATAGCAAATTAATTCCAACTGATTTACACCTCAAAACGAAGCCTTACCTAGAAAGAGCTAAATCATCATCTGCTACTTTGTTATTTGATCTACTTGATGAAACTTCCACATTCACATTTGCACTTGGCATCGGCGCTGGCACAACAGTAACAGGTTTATTTCTATCTAGTGTGCCTCCGTAGCCTTTCCTATTCATCTGCGGGCTAAGGGAAGATTTCTGTCCATAAATGGTGATGTCTGTGGGCTGGGAGTCAAACTGAAATCTGTGGGAGTTGCTGGGCTCTTGAAATTGCTGTTGGTATCCATAGGTGGGAGCTGTAGGGGTTCGTAGGTTGAAAGCACTGGGAGATGGTTGTGGTGGAGGGGTAGGGGCTTCCATACTGACCGGAGAGAGCATTTCAGGTGTACCTGAGGACAACATAAAACAATACTATAATTTTTGTCAGATTAACAAGAGTGCTACCTAGGATGTTAATTGGAATGCAATAGCAATTTTCAGAAAACTTTAACCCAATATTCCACAATTCAGGTCAATGTTTGTTTGTTTAATTGGGATTTACACCCATCCATCATAAGAGGTGCTCAGGGTGAACTGAGAGGAAACAGCAAGGCAAAAGGATATGATAAATGTACAGAGTGAAAGGAAAGAAATAGGACCTACCAACCGCACACTCAGGTCAATGTGAAATGAGTAAAAGTTTACTAACAAAGTGATAGAGACAAAAGGAAAGACAGTAGAATTAAATGTATTTTGATTACAGATAGAAAGTGTGAATCAACTTCAATTCTTGTACCAGTGAGAGTTTAAATAAACGAAGATAAGAAAGCAGATTTCAATGTATTTGAGCACACATATAAAACTAACAGAAAAAAGAAAACAAAAAAAAACAAAATTCCCATCCCTGGAAAAAATTCCCAACAAACGCAGCAGAAAACATCCGGCAAAATGACTGAACAACAAACAAATAAACAAAAGAAAAAACCCAGATAACAGGCAGATTCAATAATAGGAAACAACAAGATTTGACTCATCTCCTGCTGGTGTATTGTAGGCAATGATAAACACACTATTTACTAATGCAACATTAAGTATCTGATGTGCAACACTACCACATGGAGAATTTATTTGCAATTGAGACATGCATCAATTTTATAAGTTTTGTATATCATGTCTTGAACGATCACTCATTGTGCATCACATAAAGGCTCAAATGGTTTGATTTTTTTCTTCTTGTGTGTGTGAGTGTGTGTGCTTGTGTGCATGAATGAGTGTGTGCGTGTGTGTATTTTGTTGAATTTTCAAAATCAATTTATTAGTTGGTGAATAACGAAACAGATTTCCAGGATTAAAATTTGAGTTTCAAATTAAAAAAACGTGTGAGAAACAAAACAAAATTGAAACTTAAAAGCAACTTAAGAGAACATAAAAAAGGACAACAAAATGAAAAGTTCACCCACCTGTCATTGGAGTGGTTATTACAGAGGGTGCAGGGGTTATGAGAGGGGTGGAGGGTTCACGGCTTACTTCAACATATGCGATCGGGAAGATACCTTGTTTCCCTCCTGCCCTACCCTCATACCAATTTTCATCAACTCTCCTGAGTAAAGTCACAAACTCACCCTGGCAAGATGAAATGGAAGACAAATAATTTTCTGTTACTGTTACATGCCTTGATAACTTTTCATGACTTCTTACCTCTCTTAAGTAATCAATGAACAAATTTACAAAGTTTAGCATGTATGTTGAAAAAGAACTGTTGAGATCTTTTCCCTGTTCTTTAAAAAAATGTTAACAGGCACAATGGCAAAATATGCTATTTTTAATAATGTTGAATGGATGCCAATTTCACTCAAGGAAAATTAACATATTCACACCATTGATTCTACTTGTGTATACCAATTGGGATGGAGAGCTACAGAGAGAATAATTTAACCAAAACAAATCGCTTATGAAAAAATTCACTTAGCAGTCACATATAAAACATGATTTTGTAAGAGTTTGTATTATCATACAACAATTCATTTAAAGACCTTACATCTAATATAACCTTGAAGGAAAAACTAACGCTAAGACAACTTTTAAGGACTGAAGATACAAAAGTTTATTATAACACATCTTTACGGAGGTAATTGTGACTATAATTCACTTAATAAAGTTGAGACGGAAAACATTATAACTCACCTTCCTAAAAGTTAATTCCACAGATGACTGCCCAGTGAAATTGTATTTGGCTCTTGCTTGACCTTCTGCATCCATGGCTGCTGTTCTGGCAGCCTCGATCGATGTTAATACCTGAAATCAATATCAACATTTTTCTTCTCCAAATCACTTCCAATCAAAACACAAAATATTTAAGTATTTAACAGGCACCTTTTCCATTGGTAATGGCCTTTTATATTTCAAAGACGGTCAGTTTTAAAAACATGATTTATATATATGTGATTCTATGTCATGATTTTACACTCCATATCAACTAATTGTTTTGCCGGAGGGAGGTGTGACTTTACCACTTTTCTTTCTTTACCTTTTAATGCAAATTAGAACTAGCCCTACACATGAAAGACTCCCCTTTATTCTGGAACTAATCATATCTTTGCTAATAAAAAAAGTTATTTGTTTCCATCAAATGTAAAAGAGGAGAAAATACAGATATTTTCAATACTTCTATTTACTTCCACATATGATTTTGTAGATAGAAGTAATTTCTTTATATTTGTTAAAAAAACCCATAGAAGTAATTTCTTTATATTTGTTAAAAAAAACCATCAACCCTTCTTTTGAGCTGCAGAAAACCAGTTGGTCAAACTGAAAAAAATGCAAAAACCATACCCCATCATGTAAAAGTAAATGATTTGGTTTCACATACCTCTACATAATTGACGGGGAAGATTCCAACCCCTTCCATAGTGCTCGCCTTCAAACCAATGGTTGTCAATTTGTCGTAATAAATACAGCAAGTCTCCTTTACGGAAGGTTAGTTCTCTGAAAAAGGCATTGTAGTCATGACATTATGCATGAGTTGGCAAACAGATGATAATAAAGAAATCTTTAAAAAAAAAGAAAAAAAAGGTTATTAAAAGAACTCTTTTTCAATTATTGAAATTGTTTTTTGCTTTCACTTCACTCTTTATCTATATTGTATTGTTTTGTTTTCTGTTGGGGTTTCGTTCTTCTTTTCATTTGATAATTTGTTAATTTCTCATGAGTTTTTTGTCATCAGTGTAATAAGTAACATTTGTGACCCATATCATAGAACCCCTATTTCCCATAAAGAATATTTTGACAAGAGCCAGAAAAATTCCCTCTCAGGCTTTTGAAAAGATATAAAAAATGTTGTATGATCTGAAGCTGAATAGCTATACTGCCTCTCTAAACCCAACCTTATAATGAGGGCTTCTGACTAATTTTATGATGCAGCCTTTCAGAGAAACATTTAAAGGCAAAGCCACCTTACAATTGAAATGAATAATAATAATATTAATAATAACATACAGTTCCTGTTTAGCGCTCCCACCCCGATATATATCAAGCTTAGAGGGCTGGATAAACATTACAAATCCCGACATATGCATAATATGTAATTTACACACACCAACTCAAATTACGCATAACAAATATATTTCAAAGAATAGGATGATATTACAAAAGACAGTTGACATTATTGAACTACATTTATGACAGCAGTGAGAAATAAGAATCTGTGTGGGTTTTATGGGTTTTTTCTTTTTTTTCTTTGAAATTTACCCTGTCACCATTGCGGTGATCTCAGGGTGAATTAAGAGGAAGCAGCAAGATGAAAGATAAGTGAAAAAAGAAGGAAAGGAAAGAAGTAAGACCTACCAACAGCACCTGCCACCCGCCCGCAGGTTTTATGGTTGTGTGGAAAACAGGTTATACATTTTATACATACCTGGGATTTTGGGCGAGAAATTGTACACGGCTTTGGCTTTGCCTTGTATTTGGAAGCCTCTTCTCTTTTCAGGAGGAACACTAAGAGCTGTGTTTAATGTGCTAGTTTTAGTGACAATACGTGATGGTTGAGGTTGAGGGCCAAGGCCAGTGTTCTGAACTGGTGACAATGGCTGGGATGAAGAGTTAGGAACCTCATCAAAACGATTCGGAGAGATGGGAGATTTCTGTGCCGGCCTGTATGGAAGACAACACCATAAAAATAAGAGAACTGATGCATCAGTGGCAAATAAATAAATAAATAAATAAAAGTCCAGTGACTGTATTAATCAAAACACTCAATACACAATCAAATTCTAAAAAAAAGATTTTCATTTCTTAAGGACAAAACTCAATCAAAATAAAAAAATATATAATAATCAAGTTAAAGTTCCTATGTAACCAAAAATCAGACACAGATTTTATTAGTGTTTATTTCGTCATGGATATTTCAAGAAAGATATATTTTTAACTTTGATTTTATAGACTAGAATGTAATAAACTTTAATGAGGGGCGTTTCCAGTCTTTTCATAGTCATAAAACAAAATCCCTCCAAAGCTACATTCCTTTATTCTTAACTCAATGCAACAATACCAAAAAAAGCCATGTGCAAATGAGACCAAATCAAAGGATGAGGGAAAAGATGTCTTACATGAAGAAGTCATGGTGTTTACGGGCTGCTTCTCTCTTGGCATCAAGGTTTGCTCGTTTCCTTCTCTCTTCATCCTTGATTTGCTCCTGAAAATAAAATTTTAAAAACCCATGTGAGGGACGAAAATAAACTCAAATACATGTACAGATAAAATACTTAACAGAACAAAAAAGAAAAAATCCCACGTTTTGCAGGGAAACAGACACAAAAAATGTCAAAGTTCCTTTACGGCCATTGCATCCAGTAGAGCCGGAGCTTTTATTGGTTTCTAAGTGTGAAATGGAACAGATAATAATATATATTATCATTGCCTTTTAAACAGGATGTTAATTTGTCACAGATATTATTCCCCAGCAGATACTGGTACCCATTAGCATCTAGGTTGAGTGGGGAATGTGCATGTTAACTGTCTTTCCCAAGAAGCACAATATCTGACCAAGCTTTGCTAAGTTTTGAACCCTGGACCTAAGATTTGAACCCTGGATCTAATGCTAACAACAAGGCTATAACTACTATAATTAATGTGCATTATGTACACAAACATATTAAAAAGCCAAACATGTGGAGAAGTAATAAACTACATACTCCTGAATCCATTGTTAAGAGGATCAACAAAAGGTCAAACAATGTAGAAAAACATTCAGATTAGGAATAGTTTGGCTATAGTTTTGGTCACCTATCTTCTATTCATAGTCATGATAGTAAATCAATCACAAGCTAGCAATACATCTGAACAGTGGACTCTCTTTCCCTATAAGCTCTGCGGGTTGGTTCAAACAAAATTCTTCCATGTTGAAAAAAATTTCAACCTCTATAATCAAGCGATAATAAAGGATGAAAAAGCAATTGATGTTTTCTTATCTGGGGTTTGTTTTTCTCCTTTTTTCCTTCCTTTTTAAATTTCATTTTATATTCTGAAAATCAAAAGCTTTAACAAATGATTTATTAGTTATTTCTTCTCCTTTTTTTCTTCAAATCTAAACCACTGTGAAAGAATAACACAGCCAGACCTCATTATCAAAGCATTTTTCCATGATAACTGAATGATATTTCACATGATCTTATTAATAAGAACAAAGAGCAGAGTAGCATGAGAAAGAAACAACAGAAATCACTCACCAATCTTTGTTTACGGTATGCTTCCTCTTCTTCTTTCCTTCTTTTCTCTTTTTCAGGCAGATTCTTCCTGGCGATTTCTGTTGTTTGGTGTCGAAAATCTGTATCAGCAGACACACAGCAACAATTTCGATTAAATAATGCAGAATGGGAACATGAGTTTCATAAAAAAATTGTGCATCTGAATGTTAAATTGTGAAGTCAGATTTCAACAATGCTTTTTCCCCAATTACAAAAGTTTGAATTTCAATGTCCTATAACATGTAGGGCAGATCTTTAAAAAAAAAAAAGAAATACATTTTACTTTCTTGTGTCTATTATAGGGGTAAAGGACTGGATAGCATAAAAAATTTTAACATCACCCCCTCCCTCCCCTCCCCCCACATGAATAATTAAAAGACTAATGGAAGAAGACAGGGACAATAAATTTCTAAAAAAAAATATTTGTTTATCTACCTTGACAGAAATATCTCAATGGAACTAATACCAGAAAGAAATGAAGTTTAAGAACAAAAGATCAAAATGGACGAATCAATGGAAAAAGCATAAACTAATCCAACCGTAGCAACTACAATGTGAACATGCTATGATAACAGTTGATAACTATATTTTCAAGCATGATTATATGTCTGAATGATTTTCGTCAAGCTACCAAATATATGAGATAATTACAAAACCAAACCAAACCCCAAAACCCTACATGTAGATAAGGCGACATGGCTTAAAGTTGATCTGAAATGCTACTTTTGAAGGATATCAATTCAGCAGCAAATTTAAGTGCACAATTTGCTTTTCAAAGGGTTTATCCAGTATACTTATACAGGAGCATTCGCCATCATGTCTAACTTTGGGAGTTGGGTCATCTCATTGTACTTGAGGTTGGGAACATTATGTGAGTGATTAAATGAGAGTGTGCCTGTGTGTGCATTAAGTGTTATGTATAAGATATAATTTATTTTAAACACCGCAAGATTAGTAACACCAAATTCTGTAATGTTAGTTCAATGTCCTGCAAATTTTGGTGTAATTAAGAAGAATGTGAAAGATAGATGATGAGCAACATTTTGTAACAGAAAAACTACACACAGTCAGTATGCACACACACACACACACACACACACACTCACTTACACACACATAGACAGACTCTCTTTCTGTCTGTCTCTCCCTCCCTCCCCCCCCTCCCTCCCTCCCTCCTCTCTCTCTCCCTCCCTCCCTCCCTCCCTCCTCTCTCCTCTCTCTCTCTCTCTCTCTCTCTCTCTCTCTCCTCCCTCCCTCTCCCTCCCTCCTCCCTCCCTCCTCCCCCCTCCCTCCTCCCTCCCTCCCTCCCTCCCTCCCTCCCTCTCTCTCTCTCTCTCTCTCTCTCTCTCTCTCTCTCTCTCTCTCTCTCTCTCTCTCTCTCTCTCTCTCTCTCTCTCTCTCTCTCTCTCTCTCTCTCTCTCTTCAATGACTGAGCAATGTTTGCTTGAAATAACTATGAAGGTAAATAGACAAATGGAACCCTCAAGATCTTGGTTAATCTTTCTGGTAGAATACTAAACTGCCATTTGTTTAAAGCGATCTACTACAAGCACACATGTTCTGGCTCTAACAATTGTACCATCATGCCAATTCTTTATAACCATGGTAAAGAGTTATGAATGGACTAAAGCGAACAGATCAGAAGAGACTAGAGGCACAGTGAGTAATTAATCAACACAACACTGTTCTTATAAATGTTCATGTAATAAATGAAAAAGTGCAAAAATATAGCTTTAAACAGCTTTTGACTGTGATCTCAGTGGAAGATTTCGTAATGAACATTGATGAAGAAAATAACAACATTTCTATAATTTTCCAGAAAATACTGGAGAATATACGATAATCAATGGCCATAAAGTATTCTACATTAAAAACTTCATTTTCCATCCTATTCTGTTCTCAATAAAACCATATGAATTTGATTAATATCTCAAAAATATTTGATTGAAAAGTACACGAAATATGAAAAAAATCACAAACAAATAAATGAAAACATGAAAAGTAAACAAGATGAATCAATAAATCATATAAAATACCCAACACAGCAAGACAAATAGCATCTAGACCGAAAGCAAAGGAGAATGGTATAAAACATTTTTTTT
This sequence comes from Doris montereyensis, assembly GCA_037039925.1. Lineage (NCBI taxonomy): Eukaryota > Metazoa > Mollusca > Gastropoda > Nudibranchia > Dorididae > Doris > Doris montereyensis. The sequence continues at coordinate 1,010,271 of JAXRKP010000004.1, forward strand.
AACTAGGAAAGGTTAACAAATTGAAGGGTAAACACAAGAGAAGGGATGCCTTTTATCAAAACAGCAAATCAACACTGCAAATCAATGTGCAGGACAGCAAGAGTCAAAGCTACTACATATAAACAAAGGTCAATGCTAGGTGACGGAAGGAATAAAAACAAATCATAAACAACTAGCAGAACAAACCAGTGCATTCCATGACATTGCTGATGATGAGATGCATTCTAAACAGTTTTGGAAAGAGTCTGACAATGTTGGTTAAGGTATTTATTTTGGTTATGGTTTCGTTTTACATAAATTGTGGTCAAGAAAGACATAAATTGTGCCCAGAAAGTCCACGTTTACTTCCAGGAGGGAAAAGTAATACAAGAGTGAAAATGTAAAATTCACTTAAAAGGGGAATACCAGAGAAGCACCAATGACAAGATTTTGTATAACGAGTTTTATCTCCTTTGCTCTCTTTTAAGTGTTTTTGTTTGACCACAAAGCTTTATTCCCACTTTAGTTCTGTCTTCTTTGGTAGAGCTTAATACACTTATAAGTTGTGCGCTTGCTTGTCATCAGCCTAACACATATCATTATGAAGTTTTTTTTTCTTATTGAAATTCAACTCGCGTTGAGCTGAACTAAATCATGATATCACACAGTTTACTCAATAGCTTTCATATTCAAATTTTGATTTTTTTTGTGGTCATTCTGAGCATTTTTCATGAATGCCAGGCTCTTTCCAGAACTCAGAGCGAAAAAAAGGAACAAACAAAAATAAATGCATTCACGCCAATACTAGGGTCCCAAACAGGACAAAAAATGCAATAACTGCTGAGTGATGTTAAATCGGAGAGCATCAGGGTGAACATGTACCTGTCCTGTTATTCGAATAACCAGGGGGAGGAGACGTGACAGCCAGTTGTTCAAACGCAGACTTCCGGTTCCGCCCCCTCCATGTGTCCAAAAGGGGCATGTCACTTTTGACCTTGAAACTGGATTTCCGCGTTGGGGGAGGCGGAGCTGAGGTTCTTAAAGAACTGGATTGGGCATAACGGGTGGGTGTCACGTGAGTTTGAATGGGTCGGGTGAAGCCTCTATAGGGAATGGGGCTGTCTACGGGAATAGATTGTGATGACGACATCGTGGTTTGCGATGGAGCATCATTGTGTTTCACCTTTCTTTCAATCTGTATGGGACCCGAATCTTTAGTATATGGTCGAGAGTTAAGCGCGGATGAATTTATTCTCCTGTCTGGCTGATCCATGTCTTTTGGAATTCCAGCATTTTGAATGGTCCGGGTATCTACGCCAGCTTGTGATTGCACAATTGCAGAAACATCGTAGGGTGAGTCCTGAAGGTGACTTGTAGGGCCTGAAAAATAACCCGAGTGCCTTTTGTCAAAATTCCTGTTGGGTTCATCCTGTTTCATGCTGGAATAATTAGACCTATGACCCGGAGACTTTGGCGCGCTGTGGCTTCTCGGGAATGTTAAATTGCGACTTCTACGAGAGGCAGATCTTCCAGTTCTTGTTGCAGTTTGAAGCGCGCAACTTTCCTTCATTTCTTCGCGTCGGTTTTTATTCGAAGTGATAGCTGATGCCTGACTTCCGTACCCAGCTATGCGTTTGGGAGTCTCGCGCGAGGAAGAGAGTGGAAGAAGTGGGGACGAGACAGCTAAAGGGGCAACAAAGGGACTCATTGGTTCGCGAGATATTGCCATAAAGGAGGCGATAGATGAGGCTGAGGGAGGGGGTGGAATGACAGGTGGTGGAGGCGGAGGCGGAGGCGGTGGCTGTTCATCCTTGGGTGGTGCCTGGTCAGCTTCTAAAGACAAGGCAGGGAAGGGAGTGGCAAAACAGAAATCACAACATGCGTGTAGCGATAATGAAAACGGAACAAAATCATAGAAATAAGACCATTAATCAAGACGATGTCTTCATACCCAAACGTCACGATGTGGGGTACATGATGCAAAGGAAAGTAAGAGCCCTGGGGTACACACAACAAAACGTCCATCCGTTTATCATGCATTTTCTTTAGTACATGCTTTAAAAATCTCTCTTGTGAGGAAGACGGATAATATGATAACATTATGTAACATGCCAGAATATTCTGGTTCCAGGCAAACGTAAAGGGAAACGGTTAAGTATATCAATGATCAAAGAGAATAGGTAAAAATGTGCAAACACTGAAAGCTTGTATTAAGAGGTAGACATACATGCGGAGAGTAGAGACAGCAATGTAAACAAAAGAAGGCATAATATATTCCAACATAATTATATATACTTCATACGTATGGGATGAAAGATAACATTTTGTTGGATGATTAGCAAGTAGGTGGTAAGTGATCCGAGGTTAATAAATATGTATGTGTATATACATATTATATATTATATTATAATTTGTAATATAATACAACGTATATATAATCATGTCGCATTCGGTGTTGAGATCTTCAGCAAATCAACTATTATAAAATGAAGCAAGCTACTTGGTCACTAAGTATCGGTAGGCATGTTAAGACGCAGGTGATATGCGTCTCTTCCTAATACTTTATTTACATAAGGACATGTCGGTGTAGTGTATATTTGTTTGTGTGTGGGTGTGTGTGTGTGTGTGTGTCTTTGGATGCGCTTGGCCGACAAAGGAGGGCGAGAAACTCCTGCTTAGGGTACGATGTTCTCAAGGCAACGCATAGATATCCTGTTGTGATCAATGCCACGTGTCTGGTGCTGAGAGCACAAGACAAGCAGATGACAAAACATGATATTTTGACATTACAACGATGGTATCTAGAACAAAAGCATGATGGCAGAGAAGACGACAAAAGGACGTAAGCTAAGTAGAGCGACCACCAACCTTAGACACACACACACACACACCGCCCCTTACCTTGTCCATGTACCCAGGCAGACACCAGGGTGGATTTACCAGGTATTTTTTCAATCACAAAAGGCGATGAAGCATCTGGTATTTTCTTTTCTTTAAGAGACGATATCCTGTCAAATATGCTTTGTCCATGACCTCGTTGAAGTTTATCCTCTGAAGGCACGCGTGCCTTTTTATTACTATCAAGATTAGACTGTTTGTCGTGGTTAGAACTATTTGTTGACAAATATGAATCATTCGTAGTTGTACTATCGTCATGGATAGATCTAGTTTTCGAACAAAAAGAGCGATCTGGTCTATATGTATCATTCTTTTCCAATGTAGAAGAAGCAGAACGAAAGGGCACCTCAACGTTATCCACATGTCTTTTATCAGAATACGGCGCATTATCTTTCGGGACATAATTTGTTCGTTTTTTGTTATCAGTGTCTTTCACATGGTTTGTCAATGTTTGTTTTGGAATATTCGACTTGCTCATTGAGCCCTCTTTCTTGTCAAAGGGTGATTTAAGATAATTCGTGGCTTTTTGTGCTTGCCCTTGAGAAATTTCAGAGATTAATTCTCTCCGTGCGTCGGGCATTTCTACCGATCTCGGTACTCCATTTAGGGCTCTACGGCCGTGGCTCAATTTCATGTCGTCAGTTTCAGAGACGTAAGTATTCAGCCCATTCATTTTTTTCCCGGTATTGTCATTTCGTGGGCTACTCCTTGAGCGGGAGCGTGAGTTCTCTACATCAAAGGCGTCTGTCTTTTTAGATTCCCCGCGTCCTGGCTTGTACTTGTAACCAGGCGTTCCCCACTCTGTGCCAATCTGATCGAAATACTCCAATGTCATTTTGCCCACGTTCGAGGGTGAATGATATTTTTTCCGAGGTACGTCCAGCTTCCTGCCTTCTCTAACGCTTTCCACTTCTTTGTAGATATCATCTGGTGGGATATACGGGTCATATCGACCGTTGTAAGAAGGTTTTGTTGGTGATGAGGACATAGGTTCTCTGGTGATGTTGGCAGGTCCATTAATATTATGATTTTCTGATTTTTCAGGGATATTTGGAGTCAAAGATTGACGCTCACCATGTCCAACATTACGAGCTGATTCCGTGGACTCGAACTGCTGGCGAATTTCAGCCATTTTGTTGGAAGCTGAGCGGGGTAGGCTTTGAGAATTAAGTGACGCCTGATTAGAGGGACGAATCGTATCTCGTTCGGTTAAATCTGGGGCCGATTTAGTCCTCACCATACGTGACGACGAATTTTGTAGAGGAGACTCAAACATATTCCTCAGAGTGGAAACAGTTTGTTTGGCTTTGCGCCAAGCAGGCCTGTAAACTGAAGTTGAATTAGCAGGATTTATCTTATTTTCCGTGTATTTCTTATTTCCATTATCAACTTCTGGTTTCATACTGTACTGTTTACTCGGTGGAGCTGGTAAATTGCTTTTTGTGTAGCCTGACTGTTTCGCATGTGGTTTAAGCGGGGAAGCATTACGATGCGCATGCAAACTGTTTTCAAGTTTCCAATTATTTTCATCTTCGCTGTTGTTGATAATAAATGTACCAGCACTGCCATCAGAGGATGTTGGGCTAAAAGAGCTGTCTGGGTCATGCTCTTGGTTTATATCGGTTACACCTGTCCACTTTCGTAAATGCCCATAGTCTGGAGTGGGATGACGAGTCTTTACGTCTTTAGTGTTCTCGTCCTTCAACTGATTGTCTGACCTACCCACGTCAAGAAAGCGATTGGTGAGAGTGTTTTCGATGGGAATCGTACTATCTCTACTCAACATGGAATCAGCGGGTATATCCCGGGCGACAGAAGAAGTCGAATTTTTCTGGGTGCAGGCCTTGGTGTTTGATTCCTAAATTCCCGTTCGGATTGACTAGTATACGACGTGACCCGATTGAAAGCGGAATCGTTCCGTGAATAAACGCCATCCTTGTTGAAGGCAAGGGCCGTGGTAGTTGGCCGCTTCGTTGATGAATCCGTGGCCGTTTTGGGTTTTACTTCAGGTTTGTCCATCCACGAAGGCCTTTCGTTGGTAAAGTCGTTGTTTTTCGCAAGCCCTCGAAGATTGGCGACTTTAAACGAGGATTTCTTCTGACAGGAAGAAGTTGGGTTTTCCTTATCCCTTTTATATGATACCTCCATAGGCCTCTTGAGGGCGTCATAGTTTTCTATTTTGACTACATCTGGCATATTCGATTCCATGTCATGTCTTTCTTCGTCACAAGCTGAAAAACATTTTTGCCATTTGCGAAACTGATTTGTCGTTCTGATATTATCTGTGATATATTCGAAATCGTCCTCTTCCATTTCACGTCCATCATACGTGGGATGGTGAAGAAAGGGCAAGGAAGAGCTCTTGGAAAGTGGTGTTTCACGAGGTGAACCAGAGTATGTTCTAGAAGGAACCCCTTCATTTAAAGGACCATTACTATCTGTCATTATGGGTGAAAACAGATTTAAGTAACTATCCGCTGGGAGGTCTTCAAGTCTCTCTGTAGATCGACGGAAATCCTCTTCGCCTGGGTAGGCATTTAGAAACCTGAGGTCGCTCTCAGTTAATGACGAATACGGTTCAAAGTCGAGTGATGCAGGGCAATTGACGTAACTGTGTAAATATCCCTTTCTAGCCATCCTTTCTCGGCGAGCCTTGACCAACAGGTCTTCATATTTACTCACATTTGCAGAATTATCGTCCACTTCCACTGAGCCACTCTCATGTTCAACATGAATATCATGATGGCTCAGAAGCCCTGATCTTAAAAATTCGTGCTGAGGTTCACTTTCAGAAAAATGCACAAATTGCTTTTGTGAGTCAGATGACTCCAATTCGTTTATTTCTCGATTAGTGTTACGTCGGCTTGGCACACTCTCTCGACTGGATGTTGAAGAACTGTGCGTGGATTGTTCCCCTTGAGAGAATCTCCTAGGGCGAGTGGATTCTAAATGTTTGGCAAAAATGTCCTTAGAATAAGCATGGTGATTACTGTAACGATCCTGTTCATGTGCTTTTGATTTGGATTGAGTGGCTTGGGGAGTTTCGTTTCTGGTCTTTTTGTCTCTTTGACTTCGATGGTGAGGATAACCGGAGTCGGAATCCAAGCTCTTAGCCATTGGATCCTCGCTGGTTACAGGCGACAACTGCTGACGGACAGGATTTACCTCTCCCACGTCACATACATAGTTTTCATTATTGGGTGGTATAAAGACAGTTAACTGGGGTGGGTCTTCTGTGCCTTCGTTGGGGCCTCGTTCTAAACCGAAGAAAGTGTCTTTGGAAGAATTCGATCTATGAAGTGGTCCCATTGGGGGAGGAATGACACTCAAAGGTTTCGCTTGATGAGGAGCAGATATGGATCTGACGTGTAACATTGCTGAATCCTCACTTCCTGTGCTAGGGATTTTATTTCGCCCTTTCACATTGATTTCGTAAGGACTGGATGCTTCCACGACAGTGTTGTCTGTAGACGTAGAATCACTTTCCAAGTGAAATGTTTGGCTTGATGGTGTTACTTGAGAAGGTAATTGGGATAAGGCCAGTGTTGAATCAATTTCAAAGCTTGGTAAGCCTTTCGATGATATTTGAGCGATGTGCCTTTTCAAAGAATCTTCGTAAGAGGAAGTGTCTCTAATGAAGAACTGACAGTCTCGAAAGAAGTGTGACAAACTTTTGAGGAATCGACGTTCTCAACATTGTCATGATCATCTCTCTTTTGAGAGCTTCTTCCTATTTGAGGCGATGCGCCTGAGAAAGAGAGATTAGGCGTAGAAGACGACGGCTTCAGAACAGGATGTCCTCCGTCGTAATTTCTTTTAAGATCCCTTACACTCTTCACCTGCTTCATGTGCTTTTCATACGTATTTTCTCGGTGTTCTATGTGCGTGCCGTAAATAGGTCTTTGTTTAGCCTGTTTTGAAGCGAACTCCATTAGGCCAATGTATGTTTGGGGATGCGACGATTTCGTATCTTTCTCAGAACACGAACTATCTTTATCAAGGGATTTCATAGAAGAGGATGTAGTAACCCTTGTAGATTCTTTTTTGGCTTTTGCGATCAGAGTTATATTTAGAATGCAGTTCCCCAAATGTCAAATTTCTCTTTTTCATAGCATCATCGACCACTTTCCTCATTTTGTAAGGTTCGCTCGCTTTATTTGTTGCAGTGGCATCGATGTAATTATGCACACGGTCTCTTAAACTGAGAGCACCTTTAAGACCGCGGTCTTTCTCGCGTTGCCAAAGAAAGTTTGACATGTTGTTGTTGTTAGAGAGAAGAAAAATTCTTTGTTCGTTTGTGCTTCGCTCAGTTCACAGTATAGTTCACTTACCTCATCAAGTTTATCACGAATGGAAAATCCTTTTTGCTCACAAATTTCAGAACTACCACTAGCCGTTATGTCCTTTTCGTAATCCCCGAGTTCTTTGAGGCGGCCAAGAACAGCAAAGTTTTTCTGTAGTTTGAGAAACTGCTCACATTTACCGGAAGAATATAAAATGCCAGTGGTATATGTATGATAAGTGTGAGGATCTAATCGAGAAGACCTATCACTAGTCACACTCCTGACTCTCTGACAGAACTGGAATGACGGCTGTGATGAGCTTGAAATAATAGAGATCTTTTTGGACTTCCGTGTGATTCATTATCACAACTGTCTTCGGCTGGATGTTCTCCCCCCGGGTTGGTTTGCTGAGAATGCCCGCTTGGAGCAGAGGCACTCCGAATGGCCTTCTGAGTGATGATCTCAAAGGGAGAAGGTGCTCTCTCGGTATTTGCTATCACATCATCTTTGGGCAGAGTCAGACTCTCGTCTTTGCTGACATCGTGAGAAGAAGAAAAAACTTGTAATTTCCTCCGTGTAAGGAAAGCTGTCGTTAAAGAAAAAGTCTGGCTTCTGAAAATCATGTGTGGGGTAAGTCGGTGAATTTGGTGGAGAAATAGAAGGATGATCAAAACGATGATTATCGATATTTACATCGGTAAACAGAGGCGTAAATTCTCCACTGTTATAGATGTCAGAGCCTTCGGTGTCTACTTCCCGATGAGCCTCGTCAAGATTAGAGTTTCGTTCATTTCTCAGAGCAGTCAAAAAGGCATCATGAGCTGAGATTTGCCATGCAGTGCTTTCCATTATATTCGCGTCACAGAATAAAACAACACACACACACACACGGGCGTCTAACGCCAGTGAAAATATCCAAAAACACCACGCCAATGATTACATACCGTGGTAACCAATGTCAACAATATTATTGCTAATTCTTCACTACGTCAACACATGATTTGAGTATCCCACAGACCGTTGCCGTATCCTCCAGCAAAAACAATTGCTAAGAAAACGCTTCAATTCACCTCTTTGGTTTCAGATGGGTTGGTTTTTTCTTCTTCCTCATGTGATAACTTGGAGTTTGCTGCGTGGAACACGCCGACGTGACATCTGCGGTGTGTGTTGTTGTTACCTGTGAACCTCGTCACGGCGTATCGATTGACGTCCACTCACACTCACACTCACAGTCACAGTCGCAGCCAACGGGCGTGGAAACAGATGGACGACTCGAACAAAATGTGGCACGCCGCCGGTGGGTGCGATCAATAACACACGGCGATTATTTCCAACTGTCAACTACTGCAAACTTTTCGTTGAATTTGTGACGATACGATCCAGGAAGAGGAACGCAAGTCTCAGTCAGTGGTCTCAAACTCTAAGAGGAAATGTTAATGTTGTATCTTGATGATCGGGCGACGACTTGAGTGATGTGTTGTTAAACGATGACCTGTTTAGTCTAACATAAATACCTCGAAGGAAAGTTACATAACGTGGTCAGTCATCAAGCCGTAGCAATCGATATCCTGCTGATTCTATTCAGGCACATAAACATACAACACTGATCAAATTTTATCACAGTGACGTGTACCAGTAATTTAGTAATGAAGTGATCCAACTACACAGTCATGTGACACATATTTACACAGGCAAATGTCACAGGCTTTGTTTTCACGGTGAATTTAAAGACGGGTCTAATTGCACAGTGTATCATGTGACTGATAACGGTCAAATTTAGTTTGGCCCTTTTTCCTTATCGACTATTCTGAACAAGTCTGGGCGTTGTGGTATCTCTGTCGTCAGATTGAGGAATGGTATCCCTTTATCGTGAAATTGTAAGACACCATCATTGAGCTTTGGTGAGTGTAACCTGCTTGTAACAGAGGGGATGTGTCACCAATAGAATTGATCACAACATTGTTGAAATTCCTCTTGTGTTTGATCGAAAGATAATCGACGTAGTGGCAGCTCTATGAAGAACCCCAAGCCATTCCTAGGTGCGCAAGATTCGCAAGGATCACTGACGTGAGCAAGATTCGCAAGGATCACTGACCGTCTCCGTTCTTCTTGTACTACAAATCCGCAGTAGGTGTTTAAATGGGATTCCAAGCTATGCCACCATTTACTCACATCGACGAAAAGCGGTGTGTCACTCACTTCATGAACTAGTCCGGTATTATTGTCCAAGTATTTTAAAAGGCATAGATAAAAGAATGGGAGTACAGACACTTATTACTGATGCAATGCAAGCCAATAGTAATACGTTCAACTTGGGTAGAGCATGTTCAACATAATGTAACCACTACCGCTACACCATGACGCCGCATGCAATGGGTATATCCAAACTGAAATATAAACAAAATCAAAGGAAAAGCCATTAAAATAAGACATATTCGTCGGGAGCACACAAAAAAACCCGACAAAAAACAAAACAAAATGTTTAATGTGTCAAGAAAATAACGCTGCATACAAAAATTGTATTTTAAGTTATTTTCTGCACATTTACAAATAAATGGTAATAAGATTATAAATAATCAAAGTATGGGCACTGAAGTATGGGCACTGAAGTATGGGCAATGTACACTCGTACAATCATTATCTCGATATATCATAATATCTAACTTCTCTGCCTTTGTGTATGCGCACTGAGTAAATGCAGTTCAAAATATAAAGTGTACGACTATCTTATACTTCTCATCCTCTTTCAGCAACCATTACTTAATAACTGTGTTATGCCAACGTAGATATTCATTATATTTAACATGAAAAGGTTGAATTTAATCTCAACATACTGTGCCTTTCTAATCGAAGTAAATATTGTCATATCTTTCTTTCAAAATGTGTTTCGTATAAGCAGGAAAAGAAAATAGATAACAACGATACGATACGTTAAGACAGAAAATGTACAGTGAAATCAGAAGTGATCACACAGTGGTCAAAACGCAGCAGATAATAGGGAGAAAACTGATTCTTTAGCGCCTAGGTTACAGCCATTGTTTGGTGCTTGGCTTTTTGTTGACTTTCTCTCTTTTTTTCCCCTCTTAAATGTTTTTCCCCCTTTTAAATCGTCGACTGATTTGCTAGCTTTCAAAGTTACATCAAGAGTAGGGAATAAAAATGGCTGTTTCAAATGTATACTTAAGGATGTAGGTAAAATATTGTAATCTTTGAGTCAGAAACTTCATTATGGACGAAGATCTGTCTCAAGAACCTGTATACCTGTGACAGGTATTTGAAAATATCAGGCTGCGTCTTGACCATCATCAAACACACCAAATATAGCACAAGCACTTAAACACAGCTTATTTGTATTCAGTCACATAATCACATTTCGCAGTGGATGCAACACCGATATCTTAAAACCAAGAGGCGGGATTTAATCCTATAATGCCCCAAACAAAAACTGATTACTTTATCGCCGCCCCCACCCCACCCCACCCCCGCCCCGCCCACTAATTGTAAAGTACAAATGTAGCCAAAGGTTAGTTTCAGTCATAAATATGAAAATAAATTCTTTCCTTCGATTTATTATTTGTAATTGACTTTTTAAAAAAGAAACAAATTCCGAAAGTTTGTCAAAAACAACGTCACAGAAAAGCCAATTATAATTATGATGTACATTCGTAAGCGATCCTGCCATTATTATAGAAAAGTGACTGAAAACAAACAAAACAATAATTAAAAACAAAAACCAAAAAACGGCGTACCTACTTACATCCAACATTAGGCCCCAGTCTCCACACCAAACAGAAGGAGAGAAAACCGTTGGTTCGCGTGGAGGGAAATCAACAAAATTGAGAAGTTGGCTTGAATCATCGCCGCACGACTTGGCACTCACACCACTGGGACAGCAGCTGTGCTCTCTACAGCCGAAAAACACTTTAGACTGAACGATCATTAACCATCAGGTATTTCCCTCAATTATAATTTCTTTTTTCAATTCCAAATGAGGTGTCATAAATCGTATAATAACTATCCACATTTCACGACCCGGTAGATTTAAAAACGGATTATATTAAAGATAATCTTTTTCTGCCCGCTTAGCGAAAATAAACGTAATATCAATGCAGGTATATCATGTATAAGTGAATGCTTTCATGATGACACATTTCTTAAAATGACCTTTTAAGCAAATACGGTGTCCTTGCATGACAAAATCCCTTTTCGTAAAGCATAATAATATTAAAAATACAAAAATAGCATACTAATATCTAAAAAAGAAAAAGAGAAAAAAAAAGGAAAAGGAAGAGGGAAAAGAAAACGAAAAGGGCTACTAAATAGAAATGAATAAAATATAAACACTAAACAAGCTTTGTGCGTTAAAACAAAAACCAGAAATGCAAAAATCAGAATTCCACTGGTAAACATGAAAAGCTAGAAGTTACTGCAAAGACCCCATCCTTTACTCTGTGACTCTCTAACAACAACAACAACCACGTTTCTGGCTACGGTGTTTCTAACGTATGCGAGTACACGTGTGCTTTTCCGAAAGAAAGGTTCAGAAAGCAACGTCCGATCAACGGATAAGCTATGGGTGATGCATGTACACGGACGTGATATAAGAAGTAAAATTGGGGGGGGGGGGGTAAAAAAGTCCAAAGATAAGCTGAAATGGTTACAGTTTGATACTGAACTGAAACAACTCAAAGTAAGCTCACTAAAATCAATGCCACGAGTAAAATATGGGCCCTTGATACGAGCTATCAATCTGGCATTCACCTCCTTGGAGCATAGGCTCAATTGATTCCACGTTCGTCGTGTTTTCAAAATCGTCTTACATCCTCCATTTGGACAAGG
>JAXRKP010000004.1:1032269-1034769 GCA_037039925.1 Doris montereyensis
AGAGGCAAGGCGTCCGCCTCTCAATCAAAAGGTCGTGGGGTCTATCCCTCGTAAATTGAAAAAACTGTTCTCGAGTGGGGTTTTTTCGAGCAAAACCTAGACCTAACCCCCCCCCTCCCGGTCCAGGTAGGTGGATCGACATAATATAGTCCCATCTGAGATGGACAAAACACTTTTTGCAGGTTAAAGATCCCTTAGCTGTTTACAGGGCAGTCCGGGCAAAATTAAAATCCTACCAAAAAACCCGAGATTACCTTAGTTGTGGATGTGGGTAAAAATCAAATCAGATCCTGTAGTACATGTATTGCATATTAACGTAGATCTAGATTATATCTATATTTATTATTATCATTACGAATGGCATCGTACTTGTGGTGGTTGTTGATCAACTCGACACTGTTATTTCTCTCGACGCTGTTACTTCTCTTGACGCTGTTACTTCTCTGACGCTGTTACTTCTCTTGATAATAACGTCTCCATCACGATACAAGTTTTGTATCATCTGATTCATCCTCAGTGTGAAAGCAGGCAGGTAGAAAAATAAAATAATTCCAAAGAAGTTAGCCCATGAGGGCTGGGCTTAGTAGTAAATCCACTCGCTCAGAAGAAGCGAAACAAAACTCTCCATAACGAACCAATATCACGAGAATACACGAGAGTCCACTATACACACTACTATCCGGTCGGTCTATAAACTTTGTTATTGTGGCCTTCCCTAAACGTTCACTTGAAGCATTGAGCTCTAAACACTAAAAGTCGTCTTTCCCATTAAACGAGTTTAGTTTCCACTGTCACAAGGTTTACCGAGCCATCACTGAATACACATTTTACCCAAAAAAAGATTAAATTGTGTCGTGTAGATGAAACAAAACAGCTTTACGTTGAGACAGATGAATAAATGCTCGACTACGATCTAGTCATCAACCGTGTCACTAAATGAAAGGGATGAAAGAGAGACAAAGTAGACCTCAAAAGGAATGGACAAAAGCCAGTAACGTAGATAAAGACAGAGGACACTCGAGATATATATCTCAAAACGATTTGCAATACATTTAAATGATATAGGTTGTTTGCGTTGAGAAACTGTACAGGGTGTCGAACATGTAGACGAAAGTTTTGAAAAGAAAGCTATAGGATCATGAACCGGAATTGACATAGCTACATATGTAGATTGAGAGACAGGGGGAAACATAGAGAGAGGGGGAGGAGACAGAGAGAGAGAGAGAGAGAGAGAGAGAGAGAGAGAGAGAGAGAGAGAGAGAGAGAGAGAGAGAGAGAGAGAGAGAGAGAGAGAGAAGAGAGAGAGAAGAGAGAGAGAAAGAGAGATATATATATATATATATATATATATATATATATATATATATATATATATAGAGAGAGAGAGAGAGAGAGAGAGAAAGAGAGAGAGAGAGAGAGAGCGAGAGAGAAAGAGATAGAGAGAGAGAGAAGAGAGAGAGAGAGAGAGAGAGAGAGAGAGAGAGAGAGAGAGAGAGAGAGAGAGAGAGAGAGAGAGAGAGAGAGAGAGAGAGAGAGAGAGAGAGAGAGAAAGAGAGAGAGAGAAAGAGAGAGAGATGAGAGATGAGAGAGGAGACATAGAGAGAGCGAGATAGAGAAAGAAAAGACAGACAGACAGACAGACAGACAAACAGACAAGCAGGCAGACAGACTGAAAGAGACAGAGATGGAATGTTTGACTGGAAGATCTATACATTTGGGTAATTCATCTATTTTAGATGTAGATCTATACACGAAAATATTACTCACGTTAAAGAAACCCTACTATAAACAAACAAACAAAAATCTTATTCGAGTGGGGGTATGATCTATATTTAGATCTAGATCTTAATGTATGGTGTAAGTTACATCACATCAGAGAAAAACTGAATACGACATGATCCATTCCTATAACAGAAGTGCCGAACAGTACTGAACACGAGACACCCCACTTGCACTCGGAACAAAATGATAATAATTGTGTTTCAGTTGTAGAATGACGAGTGTTCCACTTCCCTAATCTCTCTCTCTCTCTCTGTTCACAACAATGTAGTGCGCGTTACAGAGGGGTTTCAAGAACGGCAGTGTTCGCGCGCCCTTTCACCTTCCTCCCACTCTTGTCTCTACTTCTTAGTCTTCCCACGCCTTTATAGGGTCGCTAACCTGATTCGGAACAGTCTTGCGTCGTGAGGAGGTACTCCTCCTCACAATTCAGTCTCATCGAGAGATCTATAGATGTTTACAAACATTACACTCTCTCCCAACACCGGCAGCCCAATATTACGTTCAATTAATACAATTTGCGCTCGTGCATAATACATGAACTTGGTCACATTTACATTCACTCTGAATCGGTGTACCCGTGCTGAAAAGTTGTTCAGGTTAGGGTTTATTTTACTATTGTTTAACTACGAACTCAATGAGTCACATTTATTTGAAATGCTGGTCCAAAGTGCATTCAGATTGTAACTTTGAGCGTGTAGAGTTGGATAACATTAACATG
>JAXRKP010000004.1:1039769-1082269 GCA_037039925.1 Doris montereyensis
TTCTTCTTGTTGAATGTCATACGGCCGTAGGTCAATTTGAACGCTTATCTTTTATCTTCTTATTAAAAATTGTTGTTATTATTATTACTATTATTATTATTATTATTATTATTATTATTATTATTATTATTATTATTATCATTCAGGAGCGATAGCAATCATAGCATCGTAGAGATCTATTGTCATTGATGTGTAACGTGCTTGCCTGTCAAAACAGGTGTCCACGAATTGAACTTTGGCGTGGACAAAATACACACAGACATTATAGCTTGGTTAGGAAAACCAATGCAATCACATACTACAAACATTTGTTTAATTGAAATGTATACTATGCACCATACGCAGTGGTGTCAGAGCGTATAAAGAAGAAACAACAAGATAATAGATTAGAGTAAGAGTGAAAGAACAGACGTGGGACCTACCAGCCGTACCTGCCAACCGCCCTACATATATAGTTCATACTTACATATAAATGCGTACATACATACCTATACAAACATATATACATACATACATTATGCATTCATATACATATAAATGCATACATACATACATATACAAACATATATACATACATACATATATAAATTCATACTTACAAATACACACACATAATATACAACATCACATACATACATCGTCAGGCAGAATGACATACAGAAATAAACATAAACTCAACGAAGGAGCAGAGAACAATTAAAGGGGCCATGTTAAATGTACGCTATAATAAAGAGAACGACAAGTAGGGATGCCTCTTTAGATGTGAGAAAACCAGCAAACCACATCATGAATAGTCTAATAATTTGATTCCTTCAGAGATTTTATTTGAAGTGAATCAACACAACAGAAGTTTCTCATCTGTCTTCTTCGTGTCATTACACAACAGAGAGTAAATATTTGTAATTTAAAAAGTACAAACGAACATAAGAACCCAGAAAGGCTCGTATTAATACTATTATGCTATGCGAGAAATGTTGACAGCGTCAAAGCCTTCTTTTGTTGTCTGCAGATTTATCGTCAGATTTTTTAAAAATCGAAATCTTTGATTGTTTGTTTCCTTGGACAATAAGCCCATGACCCCTCTCCTGCCCCCCTCTCCATCCATCCAGTCCATCCAGTCCATCCCTTCCATTCAATTTACATACTAATATGTGTGTTACCTTTCCACTGATTCTTGGTAGCATAAATAGTATTGTCATCTTTAAGTTGATTACGAGTTCCGGATATGAATTGAGGTAGAACCCATCAACACATTTAGCTACAATAGCGTACCAAGAAAAGTCTCTAACAACAATAAACTGATAGACACTATCGACATATGTTAGATATTTGACACTATCGACACTATCGACATATGTTAGATATATGTTAGATATTTGACACTATCGACACTATCGACATATGTTAGATATTTGACACTATCGACATATGTTAGATATTTGACACTATCGACACTATCGACATATGTTAGATATTTGACACTATCGACAAATGTTAGATACTTGACACTATCGACACTATCGACATATGTTAGATATTTGACACTATCGACAAATGATAGATATTTGACACTATCGACACTATCGACATATGATAGATATTTGACACTATCGACACTATCGACATATGATAGATATTTGACACTATCGACATATATAGTTAGATATTTGACACTATCATATATTAGATATTTGACACTATCGACATATGTTAGATATTTGACACTATCGACACTATCGACATAATAGATATTTGACACTATCGACACTATCGACATATGTTAGATATTTGACACTATCGATAGTAATGCAATAGATATTTGACACTATCGACACTATCGACATATGATGTTAGATATTTGACACTATCGACACTATAGATCGACATATGTTAGATATTTGACACTATCGACAAATGTTAGATATTTGACACTATCGACATATAATAGATATTTGACACTATCGACAAATAATAGATATTTGACACTATCGACACTATCGAATGTTACTTAAGAGGGTATATAATATTTGACACTTTATCGACTTATATAGATATTTGAACTTTTGATTATCGACATTATTAGATATTTGACACTATCGACAATGTATTATTTATAATGATATTTAGATATTTGACACACCCTTCTGTTTTATAGATATTTTGACACTATTTAAATATCGAATGACACTATCGACATATGAGCCCTTTTAGATATTTGACACTATCGACATATAATAGATATTTGACACTATCGACACTATCGACATATGATAGATATTTGACACTATCGACCATAAATGATATAAGAGGTTGACAACTTTGCGACATCAACTGATATTTGACATCTATCGACACTGAAATCGACATACCTGATAGATATTAAGACAAAATGACACTATCGACATATAATAGATATTTGACACTATCGACACTATCGACATATGATAGATATTTGACACTAAGAGAGAAAAAGAGAGAGAGAAAGAAAGAAAGAAAGAGAGAGAGAGAGAGAGAGAGAGAGAGAGAGAGAGAGAGAGAGAGAGAGAGAGAGAGAGAGAGAGAGATCGACCATACAAAGGAATCTTGCAAAATATCACGATTGCAACACCAATTTGGAATCAACGAGACACCAGCCCTGAAAATGGTTCGATACCTACCTTCAGGAGAGAAACACAATCGGTATTGGACTATTTGTTTCGAACGAGATTATGCCAATTAAAACTTCAACATGGTGTTTCCCAAGGGTAAGAATTTATCCTAGATTTTTGACCAGTTTTCAATGGCATTTACTCTTGGGGGGGGGGGTGAAGATAGAAGAGCGAAGGACCAGAGGAGACGATACTTGAAACCACTCTATGTTCCATTAGCTGACATAATTGAGAGGCATAACAAGAATCAAAATATCATCTATTTGCAGTTCAACAGTGACACTGAGGCAAAGACGAAACAAAAATAAAATCCTCAAAACATACAGGCGTTACGTTAACTCTACTGAGCACTATACATGAAAAAACAATCCATCAAACAGTCATAATTAGCATCGCGGCGAGAACTAAATCACGTTAACATATTTAAACATGCTGAGAAAACTAATAATAAGAAATCTGATCACATTACCAATGTCAAAACAAGGGGGTAGGGAGCAGAAACGTTTCTGGTAAAAAAAAATAATTTAAATTAAAAAGCCAAACTGTCCGTTCATTCACTCTGACACTGTGACACTAGCTCAGACGGTCGGTTCCAAATTGCGACGAATCAGAGATCGGTTAGAACAACATAATATAAAACTATCGGTAATGAATTCAGTAGCAGATTTATCGATAAAGAACTTCTCTAGACACATCCTCAACGCTCTTGGAGCAGAAAATAACACTCACGAAGTTGATTTCAAACTTGGTTCAGTTCGTCCTTGATAGGGTACGATCAGGTTTATGTGATTACAAAGTGCCAAAACAGATAACACCAACCTTAAGAAGGAACTCAATGATAACCAGTAACATTAGATCACGACAAGCATCTAATTACCAACAAGTACACTAATCCTTGCAACCACAGAGGCACCCGTACGTGAAATTGAGGGCTAGCCAACACAACACAGCAATCCGGTTCAAACTATGACACAAGACGTGCTTCTGGCTGATAAAACGTGGGGAAAGATTTGTTTCCGTGGACGTCGATCTGTGTCGAATTCTATGGATGTCTTTTTGTGTCGACCCCTTAGGCTCTTGCGTATCGATCCAAGGCTCATATTATATTATGAAACAAATCGACAACACCACTTGCGCGGCACGCGCCCTTCTGAAAGGCGTCACCACCTGCCATTTTCCACTAACGCAATCGCCTTTCTCTTCCCATTTCTACTCTGTGAGATGCACGGCTGCACGGGGTCGTGAAAGTAAGGTGTTAAGCCCCACGCTGGATGGCCAGGTTCCATTCCTGCATTGCAATTATTTTGCATGAGCAATGGCTCACTCCAAAACACCCATCACCCATTCCCAATTTCCCTTAATCTCATCTGTGTTCTTTTAAAGAAGCCAGTGAGTGCTCATGGCGTGCGTTAAACATCGAGCTATCTTTAAACCTCACCAGCTATCTCACCATGAAAACGGCGCAAAGGTAAGGCCACGATCTCATCTGAACCAAAATTTGAAGTCACTACGATAATATTATTGTATCAACAGAGGGGCCAACTGAACCAAATACAACACAATACGGATTTATCTTATTATTTGAAAACCTTTATAAGAATTTTCGTTGCAGAACGGAATAAGGAATTTATTGTAATAATACATTGAATTCTGCTCTATTCAGTTCTAAACTGCACTGTGAAATAAAAAACTGATGACGGTGACAAACAAGACGTGGACTTGACATGAAAAGCAACCCTTACCCTTAAAGAATGTACAACACGGCCATACGTAGCGATATGGCAGTCTCGGTAAAAATTGGGTGAGGGAAGCAGTGCAGCGATTGGATAGCTATTGTGAAAGTCTGGGGGCGGGCTGATGGAGGAAGACAATAAATAGATACGAGAGAGAGAGAGAGAGAGAGAGAGAGAGAGAGACTTGTTTATCATGAGTGTGCGGGTTTTTAAAGTTAGTTTTACAAATCACTGGCCCGTATCATTTGTAGTTTATTGCAACCCAGCTTTAAACCTATGTATGGAAAGTGGCTGCTTGGATCTCAGCCAGAACAACAATCACAACGCCCCTTTATTAATGAGATGAACAGTGCGAGATGATCAGCTATCATAAAGGACAATATTATTTTGCTTTGGTGTGATTCGCATCAAAGGTTCTATGCCTCGTGCCCACTGCTAAGATTTGAGATACGCGGTATTCAATGAGCATTCTCTCGTTCAATTTGAATACGACAGTAAGTTCGTGCTGTATGGTGTGCTGATAATGCAAAGCGTTCTGGGGATGGCTGCTCTAATTCGCGTGAAGGCAGCGGCTAACAGGTAATAATCAAACACAGAGGTCAAACATACACGGTTCCATCTTCAATCATTGATTGTCACCTGCACTCATTTGTAACCTAGTACAGTAAGGCTATGGAATGGAATGGACTGCAAACAGAAATCAATAACTCAGCAGTCAGCACTGAAGACTTTAAAAACTAAATCATCGTTTTAAAATTAAAAAAATTGGATTAACATCATTTGGGTTACATTAACATATGTGCGCTGACAGTAATACTCAAGAATTGAGTTGGTCAGCTATCATGAAGAAAAAGATATAAAATAGGTTCAGAACTCATCCAAGTATGAATTTCCTCTTTGAAGCCAGAGTTGTCCTACGATTCAAACCTTACTCTAGGGGGATAGAACTGTTATCATCTAATTTTTCTCCATTTGGCTCAAAACTGTCCGTTGGTCCTATGTAGATGGATCTGGATATCTGTCTTCATGACGAAAACAATATAAACAACAAATTGGAAATCTCTTACACGTAATTATGCCGAGTACTGTAACGACACCGCCGAAGTTCACACAGTTTTTTTTTTCTGGGGGGGGGGGGGGGGGTGGGGACGATTCAAACCTCCGAAATCACTGGTAATGGTGTACGCATTTGGATACATAGACTCTTTATATAACCGTATGCTTTGAGATGTGTGTTTTATGAAGCACGCATTCTTAATCACCAAAATGACATCAGCGCAGAAAAAAATCGAAACAAGAGAAGCAACTGAGCAGTTACACACACAAAAATGTGAAGACGTTCTTCAAACAGTGAAATCAAATCAGTACACACAAAATGTGAAGACGTTCTTCAAACAGTGAAATCAAAATCACAAAAAAATGTGAAGACGTTCTTCAAACAGTGAAACAAATCAATACACACAAAAATGAACGTTCTTCAAACAGTGAAATCAAATTCAAAAAATGTGAAGACGTTCTGAAAATCAAATCAGTACACACAAAATGTGTTCTTCAAAAGTGAAATCAAACGTTGAAGACGTTCTTCAAACAGTGAAATCAAATCAGTACACACAAAAATGTGAAGACGTTCTTCAAACAGTGAAATCAAATCAGTACACACAACACAACATGGTACATTGGTATTAAGATATGAAAGTCGTTTGAAGCAGTCACTAGTTTTAACGTTCTTGATCCTCTTGGCAATGTGGCCAGATGGTGGAGACATTGGTCTCTTCATTACAATTTGCATCTCAAAGTATTTCTCTGGCAACAATGGAGGTGAATATATCCACAAGAACACGTCTTCAGAACGCTTACTTTTCCTCTTTGTTCCGATTAACTTACACACAGTGAAAACAATTTCCTACGTGGAATGAAGAATAAGACAGATGGCAGGGGGTCGTCTTGAAGAATTTATGCCAGCGCAACGGTAAGTAAGTGCAAAACTCGAGGCATTATATCACACCACGTCTACTAATCAATTTGTTACAGGAAAAGTTCGGTAAGGCCCGCCTTTGACTTTGTCCCCAGCTCATGGTAAAAATAGTGGCGAATTAATACAAACACACCCGTACACGCACACACACACAAAAGAGCTTCTTACATGTTTCGTGACAAGTAGATATAAGGCGAAAGAAAACATCGTTTCTCTCTCTCTCTCTCTCTCTCTCTCTCTCTCTCTCTCTCTCTCTCTCTCTCTCTCTCTCTCTCTCTCTCTCTCTCTCTCTCTCTCTCTCTCTCTCTCTCTCTCTCTCTCTCTCTCTCTCTCTCTCTCTCTCTCTCTCTCTCTCTCTCTCTCTCTAATCATCTCCCCTCTCCATCTCTATATCTCCTCTCTCTCCTCTCCCTCTCTCTCTCTCTCTCTCTCTCTCTCTCTCTCTCTCTCTCTCTCTCTCTCTCTCTCTCTCTCTCTCTCTCTCTCTCTCAAAGTGAGAGAAAATAGTCGTATTTAGTTATATTACAAACCAACATACTTTTTAAAAAAAAACTAACATACCTAAAAACTTGATCTAAGCATTCTGACACTGGTATCAACAAGCACGAATTGAATTATTCCTTCCTTATCAAAACTATATGATGCGAAAAACAATAAAGGAACAGAAACAAAATATACCCACATGTAGGAATGTCTCCACCGAAAATTAAATGAATCCATGCTTGGCAAATCTCCGTAGCTGCTTTATTTTGTTCCCCTTTTTCCTTTATAAATAAGAGCCGTGACAACACAGATGGGGGGATGAAACGACTGTCGTTTGTCTTACAAGGCAACCAGCCTGACATTCACTCGCAGTGATGTGAACAAGAAATGAATCATCCTACGCTGTTGTTTTGTTGTTTTTAACTTGGGGTGAGAAGAAAAAAAAGTGTTCCTCCATACTGGATAATAAGGTACTGTGAAAGACGATGTGAGGCTTGAGTTCAGCCTCTCTACGAATAATATGCATTCGGAGCCTTCCCATTTAATCTGAACACAGACATTCAGCGTGAGCAGGTCTTACCCATATTAACACTCTCATCATCGTATTTATACAACGCAGCATGATGCCGTTTCTTCACTCGCATTCAGATTCAACCCTCCCCGCCCCCCCCCCCTCATCTCTCCTCCTCCCCTCTCTGTCTGTCTCTCTCTCCCTCTGTCTGTCTGTCTGTCTGTCTGTCTGTCTGTCTCTGTCTGTCTCTCTCTCTCTCTCTCTCTCTCTCTCTCTCTCTCTCTCTCTCTCTCTCTCTCTCTCTCTCTCTCTCTCTCTCTCTCTCTCTCTCTCTCTCTCTCTCTCTTCGTCGTATCATTTAGTCAAATAATAGACACACTCTTCGAACACGGTGAAAGTCGAAATATCACACAACTACCAGTGATTTGATTTAAATTTTACCCACATCCACAACTAAGACGATGTCGGGGGTTTGTGGTAGGATTTTTAAGTGTGGCCGGGTTGCCATGTAAACAACCATGATTATTCTTAAACGTGCACAAAGTGTTGTGATCTGTGCATGAGACCTCCTTTTTATCGTTCGTCTCTGATGGGACTCAGTGTCGACCCACCAACCTGGACCGGGGAAGGGAGGGGGGGTAGGGAACAACAACTCAACGACACTTTGATGAAGAGGCCAACGCCAGTCATCTGGACCATCGAATCACGCGAGTCACACGAGCCACACGAGTGCGCGATAGATAGACAAATAAACAAAAGAGAAAAACTGAAATAAAATAAAATATACCAACAAAGAAAACACAAGGTCAGATGGAGACTTTCCGATTAACACGTCATACGAACGATTTGATTTCATGAATGCCAATTTCCAAACAAAAAAAACAAAACAAAAAAAAACGAAATCCTAATAATAATATAATATAAAGACGTCGAGGGCGGCCATAGAAATGGAGTCAATTTATTTCTCTGCTGTGTGATTGAAGCTTTCACTGAAAATGAACAATAATAATGATTATACTAATGTTTTCTATGATCAACAGTGTGGTACTCACTATTGGCTAAAGTCTCCAGGCCTGTCGATGCGAGGGTTGTGACCTGGTTCCTGGAAAGGTGGAAAATACCAAAAAGAAGAAAAGGGTTATTCACGTTCCAACGATTAAAATCCAACACAAAACAGATGAAGAGAACGCGATTTCGACTCACAATAAACAATTATCAATCAAACAAATGAACTAAAAGAGCTGGTTGCACGAATTTCTATATTGTCCTTCAAAAGCCTTAGAACAAGAACGTTTCTTTCTGGATAATTTGTTTATATGTAATTTTTAAAAATTGGGGGGGGGGGGGGGGGGGAGAAAACCTTACTTATTAGACTGTGTGCTGCATTAATGTATGTAGCCATTAATGAACATTATACCCTGTATGGAAAAACCAGCGCAATTACAGTATTTATTCACGACTTCACTTTTTATAATGTCAATGAATTGTTGGCTTCAGCTACAGCTACAGCTACAGCCGATGCAAAGTGGTAATGCCATGGACAGATGTGAACGTATTGTGATTGAAAAAAAAAAACGCACGTATTTGGCGTTACGTTACGCGTATGGTTTGCATTTATAAGTGTGTAACTATGCGTGTTTGTGTATGTGTGTATACTATTATATGGATGTATATATATGAATCTTTTGTCTATGTGTGTATTCTATTGTAAATATGGATGTATATATATATATATGAATCTTTTGTAAATATGGATGTATATATATGTGAATCTTTTGTCTATGTGTGTATTCTATTGTATGTATGGATGTATATATTTATATGAACATTTTGTCTATGTGTGTATTCTATTATATGGATGGATGTATATATATATATGAATTTTTTGTCTATGTGTGTATATTATTATATGGATGGATGTATGTATATATATATGAATCTTTTGTCTATGTGTGTATACTATTATATGGATGGATGTGTATATGAATCTTTTGTCTATGTGTATTCGTTCCTTCAAGTCCTCTTAAGGCCTATTATAGAGCCGGATTTCATCCTGGTTTCCATACAGCGAAGCAGAACAGGTGACAACAATCACCTCCTGGCCAGGACGCTAGTCTGACGCAGGCTTTTACTCCCAAGCTAGTGCTTGTACCCATTTTTGCACCCGGGTCGAGTGGGGAAAATTGCGTGTTAAGTGTCTTTCTGTCTTTCCCAAGGAGCATAACTTCGGACCTGGCTGGCTTTGCTAGGATTCGAACTCGGGACCTCATTATCCCCAGTCCGACAGCCTAACCGCTCTGCCACTGACGCCACCTGTGTGTATTTACGTGTGCAGTGTGTATCTTGTGCGTGTATATGTGTTTGTGTATGTTTCTGTTTGTGTATGAGTGTGTGTGTGTGTGTACACATAGTATATAATATCAGTTTCACAAATGGTGTTTTGCGTCGTGAGTAGCAGTGTGAGTCATTGTCTTGGTACAGACAAAACGTTACCTGATGATTTACAGACAAAACGTTACCTGATGATTTACAGACAAAACGTTACTGATGATTTACCAAAACGTTACTGATGATTTACAGACAAAACGTTACCTGATGATTTATAAAACGTTACCTGATGATTTACAGACAAAACGTTACTGATGATTTACAAAACGTTACCTGATGATTTGTTACCTGATGATTTATAATGATTTGTTACCTGATGATTTACAGACAAAATTTGATGATTTATGACAAAACGTTACCTGATGATTTACAGACAAAACGTTACTGATGATTTACAGACAAAACGTTAATGATTTACAGACAAAACGTTACCTGATGATTTACAGACAAAACGTTTTATTTAATGATGTTACCTGTTACATTTATAATGTGTTACCTGTTATTACATTTATAATGTGTTACCTGTTATTACATTTATAATGTGTTACCTGTTACATTTATAATGTGTTACCTGTTACATTTATAATGTATATAGTCATATAACTACTATGACCCTTTTTGTGCCTATCAGTGCGTATAATATATCTTTGGAGGAGGGAGGAAGGGGGAAGGGGTGGGAGGGGGAAATAGTCAATTATGGAATATGAATATATTCCGCCCACCATTCGTTTGAAAGAGAAAACAAGCATTAAAAAAAATTACAATTCAAACACATGTTAAACTCAGGGACGCTGTTCCTACGACTGTCCACATTAATATAATGTCTACGATAAATGTAAATGACCCATGTCTTCGCATACAGCCCCCAAAAGAAAAATAATCTTAAATCCACATGAAATATATTCAAGCACGATTCATCCTTGGAACACCCTTTGATTTTAAGATATTATGTATTTTTGTGAATAAAATTAATTCGTCATTAAATAAATAAAACGTTATACAAACTAGACATGACCATTAAGTTTATAAGGAGGACGTGTTTATAAAGTGTGAAATACAAAAAAGCTCCAATGTATACTGGCTTTGGACCGGATGCAGTCCTGGAAAGTCTACAAGGAGAGAAATCGCCTATCTTACAATATAAAATTGCAACACATTGGTGCAAAGAAACGCAACAATTCTTAACAAAACAGCAAAAACAATCAACAGAAATAGATTTTAAAAAAAACTAAAGCAAGAAAGTAAACATACCAACACTAAAACAATATAAACAATAGGAACGAAGATTTTTTTTAAAAGAAGCAATAAATAGAAAATCAAAACGAAAAAAAAATCATAAAGCATAAACAAACTTCACCAACAAAACAAAAACAAAAACGTAAGCAAGTGCAATAAAAGTGCAAATACACAAGAAGAAAAATATACGCCGATTTCGTTGTGTTATACAATATCAATGTACTCAGTGGGCTGCTTTGTGAAAACTGAATAAAACTGGCGTGGCAGCAAAAGGTATAAATACTTTGGAGGAAAAATTTGCTAATTTTAGTGAAAATCGCAAAAAAAAGAACAAATTCGATGCAATGAAACAATGACTTACGGTGGATCCCCCCCCCTTTTTTTCCAACCACCCCCCCCCCCCACCAACCCACTCTGTATAATTTGTGCGTCAAAATCCAACTTCATACTGACTTCATAGAAATCTATTTTTAAAAGACCCAAAACAAAACTAAACCCAAACAGGTAGCAGTTTTTATGTTAAACACAAGAGGAGAAAAAAAAGACCGGAGTATAATTAAAATGAACTTTGAAATCATGAGCGCCCTCAGTAGTCTATCATTAATTGAACTGTCACAAACGAAGCTACAACAAAAAAGTACATGGGGAAAAGAAAAACATACAACCCTTAAATAAAAAGTAAATGGACGAAAACAAAACGAAACTAATAATATAACACTGAAAAACGAAAAACGGTTACATTTTTTTTATTTTTAAATTCATCGAATAAACTGGAGAACCATTACCGAAAAGGCCAACACAATCAAACATAAATTGGACGAAAGCAAAAATATAAACAAACGAAACTAATAATATAACACTGACGAAACGAAAAACGATAATACCTGTAATAACATTTTTCATAGTTGCTGATTTGAAAACACAACAACATGGGCCTTTAAAAACGCTGTCTCTAATATATTATTAAGAATAAAAAAAAGACAAGAAAAAGCAGAATATGTCAACATAAGGAGTTTTCATGATCTATATTTTAGCTTTTATCTAATTCATAACTCTTTATTGGCTTAACTCTAGAACCTTTAAACTGGAGAACAATTTTACACATGATTTCATTTAATTGTGTGGGGGATGGAAAGAGGGGGAGGATGGAAAGGGGGAGGGGGTATGTACAACGTATTATTAAATTTAGATGTAGATATAATCAAAGCGGTGTTTTATTTTCCACATTATCAAAGTAACTGACAGATTATTTCAGATTGAAAGAAAAGAAAGTGTAGCTTAGTATGTTATGCGATGTTCAAACACAAGTAAGGTAGGTATACGTTGTAACCAATTGTTACCAAAATAATCGGAGCAACCATATTATAGAATTGTTCGGAAAAAAGTATAGCCGAATTGGAAGCAACATATGAGCCATTTGTTATTTTCATTAATAAAACAAAGAAATCAAATTATAATAGTATATACAGATAAATCTATAAGCATTATATAGTGGAGAGAAAAAAAGTGTACACGATGTACAAAAATATGCAAAATAAAGCAAGAAAACGTTGAAAGTCGTGGTTTAATGTTGACCTGAAGAAAAAAAAAGTTATAAGCCAAGATACACTTCTTTCAGTTTTTCAAACAACAAAAGCCATAAAGTGAAAAATAAATCCAAACAAAAGACTGAAAATTAATGGGAAAATTGAAAAGCAAAGATTTTGTCTTGATGTGTTACCATAATGTAAGCCGATGTTAATGTAGTGTAGCACAAGAAAACCATAAGTTGATGGTAAATACAATAAATTAGAGGCATTGTGTCGCTTCTGAGCTGCTGGCCTCTAGGTGGAATTACATAAAAACATAAGAAGATTACACGAAATAAAAATTAGACACAGCACAAAAGGGTATTGTTAAAGCTCTAGGTCTACAGGCCACTCACAGGTGTTAGGCAGACATTACCTTCTTTTTCTTCTCCTTAGTCAGTGAATGCATGGATTTCGACCGAGGCCGAAAACCCTAGATGAACAAAGGGGATGCAAGGAAAGAAAAGTGGGAGTAAATCAAAAGACAACCAAAGCAAGGAACGTGAGTACCAGGCGGGTATTCGCCCACCTTCGTTGCGCATGCGCAGAGAGGACATAACCGTCGTCCATAACTTTTTTGATTAAAACATTCATAAAAGAGCATGCATTTTGTCCAATTGACTCACAAAACATATCCACTGGGTGTGAACGCACCGACCAATCTAACAAGTTCCTTAAGCTGCTTTCATTTCCTGATTCTATTTTGTTGTTGTTGTAACTTGAACGTTACGTCCAAGTGAGCTTTCCGTCAGCTAAAGACACAGGTTCGTATGCTAATGCTTTCAACAGACGTTGACGCACACGTCCTAACGTGACGCACAGGATTATGTTGAAAAGCCACCAGAGAAAACCCTTACAGATTTAATTGTAAAGACCAAGAGTGGGGCAAAGGGCATGTCGAAGGTGAAGGAAAATGACAAGAAATAATATTGAAGCTCTGTTACAACAAAGACGAAACTAGTACAAAGGAGAAGAAAGAAAAATAATCTTTGAGCAGGCACCAATAGAATCGAACCCGCGACCCCCGCGTCAGCACATCATCACCTCGCCATGAAAAGAGAGGATACTGCCAACCAAGCTTACTACACAATTAAGGAGCGTATTTAGCTTGGTTCATCACAGTTTTGATTATAAAGGGTATATAAAGTGTGTCTTTATCTGATAGCAATAGATTGTGTGCATTAATTTTAACTTCCCGACAACTTAGCCTTCCTCAAATGCCTTGTAGAACTCAAGAGGAGAACATGAGCTTATGACTATTTTTGGTGGGGTTTTTGTTGCTTATTTTTCTTTGTTTTTTTGTTTTTTTGCGGCTAGCCATCGTTTATTTATTCATGTTACTATTTCCCCGGAATTAGCTGGATGGAAAATTGACATTGTACTGCGATGTAATGTACATGTATGGATCTGGTGATGGATGGGTAGCTGTAATGGATCAATAAATCCGCGGTTGTGTCTTCGTAAAATGAGGATAGGCATCGAGAATGAATAGGGCCTACTAGTGACGTAAACAGTTTTCCCGAGACATTGGTCTCTCAATAGTGTTCTGACGTTACCTCTTGTAATCTGACAGACGTGTCTATGTCAGTTTGACCGCCCTGACCTTACACAAAGGGCCTCGGCTGGTTTCAATTTCCGTCGAATATCGATGGTAGAACTAAATATATCCTTGAAAGACGGATGTTTACCGTACGCGCTTCCGATGTCCAAAACGAGGTCAGGATAACCTTTGAAAGCGTTCACTTATAAAGTCTTGGTCCATGACGTCACACCCAGGGGTACGTTCATTAGCCAATGGTGAGCATTCATTAATTCTAATAAAATAATCAATACATGCAGCCTTGGAGAAAAGAAATACAAAAACCTGTGAAGAAAATGCTGCCGCGCAGCAAAAAGAAAAACAAAACAAAACAATTTCTTAAAATGTCATGAGATAATGAGCAATGTGAACAATGAATATTGACATTCAAACAAGTGTTCTGATGTTGAAGTTAGTTTAAGGGGTAGGCTAGGGAAGGTGTTAAGTTACATGACGGCATGCCTTGAAAGTGAAACCGATGTAACCATTAATGGTTTTTTTAATGCGGTGACAAACGATTGGAAATAGTCTGTAAAGGGTGTATACTATCATGGAATGCTTTAAGCGTGAAGAGCAAATCGGTACGTGAGACGTGGAGGAGGGAAAAGGGGGAAATCCCTCGTAACGTGAATTATTGGCAAAGCGATGAATCATTTCTAGAACTAATTATGCGTAGCTTTTTAGAACGTCTTAACCATTTCAAAGCTCAACTCATACAACTACAGCTTTTTTTTACATAGTGATAGCATGTGAAATGATCTCTAAAGCAACGTGTGTGGTCATAAAGGCGACGCAAATTAGTCGACAAGTTTTTCCCCTGGCTATGCATAAGTTCGTGGGCGCACTAATGAAGCACATGTGAATGTGAGACTTGGAATCAAATCGAATGAATCATGCATGCGCACCTACGGTGACTAGTGTGCACTTTCAACAAATTATAATAGTATTACTTTGAATGAAATTATATTAATAATGAAATGAAAGTTGGAAGTTGATAAAAACGCAACTTTCAGTTGCTAGACTCTCACATAATAATGCACACATACACACACACACACACATACAGATGCGCACAAGGATCATTAATAACAAATGTCTTGTGCGGTGATGAATGGGTAACAGTCAGACGATATGGTGGATAAAGAACGTCGATACCAGGTGCAAGATAAGAGGTCTAGGTCTTCAGGACGAAAACAAATGAAAGTTTGATGAGGCTGACAACAAAGTGTCACGGAAATGGCAACCTTGACTTCAGGCAATATGCATGCGCACTTGTGTCGGCCAATATCTCTCGTGCATATATTGTATTATAAGTGCTTGAAAGCTTATGTTATACATTTCGAAAATCCTATGCTAATGAGTTAACTTGTAGTTGTCATGTCAAGTACATTTCAATCGTGTTTGTGGCCAAAAGAAGAAAAAATTGTCTTTGGATTTCTCGAAGTAGGCTACTCAATTAACTTACATGAAGAATGTCTCATATGCCATATGTATGTTCGTATGAACCATACCAGCTTTAAGAATGGATTCACTTCGCCTTGTCAAAACACTACGATAAGCTCCCCTTTCGAGCGTTCTTTGAAAGAACAATAAACTACGTATTAAGTATATTTCCCGTGACTAAAAGACGATGACGATTCTCTTCGCATGGCGAACGTAATATTTCTTGATTCTCTCCTGTCACAATACCATAAAGTAAATAACATTAAAAACGTGATGATGTATACGTTGACATGATGTTACTAAACGGACAGTAAATGCATGAGAAGACGCGGAACTCCGCAATTATCAATATACATGGAACCAACAGTAAATGCATGAGAAGACGCGGAACTGCGCAATTATCAATATACATGGAACCAACAGTAAATGCATGAGAAAACGCGGAACTGCGCAATTATCAATATACATGGAACCAACAGTAAATGCATGAGAAGACGCGGAACTGCGCAATTATCAATATACATGGAACCAACAGTAAATGCATGAGAAGACGCGGAACTGCGCAATTATCAATATACATGGAACCAACAGTAAATGCATGAGAAGACGCGGAACTGCGCAATTATCAATATACATGGAACCAACAGTAAATGCATGAGAAGACGCGAACTGCGCAATTATCAATATACATGGAACCAACAGTAAATGCATGAGAAGACGCGAACTGCGCAATTATCAATATACATGGAACCAACAGTAAATGCATGAGAAGACGGAACTGCGCAATTATCAATATACATGGAACCAACAGTAAATGCATGAGAAAGAACGTAATTACCAATATACATGGAACCAACAGTAAATGCGAGAAGGCGGAACTGCGCAATTATCAATATACATGGAACCAACAGTAAATGCATGAGAAGACGCGAACTGCCAATTATCAATATACATGGAACCAACAGTAAATGCATGAGAAGACGCGGAACTGCTATAATTATCAATATACATGGAACCAACAGTAAATGCATGAGAAGAGTAAATGGCAGTAAATGCATGAGAAGAGAAGCAATTATCAATATACATGGAACCAACAGTAAATGCATGAGAAGACGCGAACTGCGCAATTATCAATATACATGGAACCAACAGTAAATGCATGAGAAGACGCGAACTGCGCAATTATCAATATACATGGAACCAACAGTAAATGCATGAGAAGACGCGGAACTGCGCAATTATCAATATACATGGAACCAACAGTAAATGCATGAGAAGACGCGGAACTGCGCAATTATCAAATACATACGCGGAACTGCAATTATCAATATACATGGAACCAACAGTAAATGCATGAGAAAGAACGCAATTATCAATATACATGGGTAAACATGGAACCAGTAAACATGAGAAGACGCGGAACGCAATTACTGGAACCAACAGTTTCGGGTGGGAACCAAGCACGATCGCGTGAACTTTAAAAAAAATTACTTCCGCATTTAACAGCGATGGAAATAATGATCGCAGTTCCCACTACAGTGAACACAGTAGCCAATAGTGTAGTTTAACTCTTCCACTTAAATCTTAACCATCAGACTGATGTACGTATGTAGCACTACCGATGTATTATTTACAAGAACATAGCATCGTTGTGAGACTTAACAATGGTAAAGGCTTTTCGTCGGGTATTTTATTCATTTGTGAACTAAAGTTCTCTTACTAAAGCCACAATCTGTTGCCGCTCTAACTCACCTCACCAACTTCATTAAAACCAAAGCTCACCTTGCTGTGGCGTGTTATGCCAATGCCACTGTTAGAAGAGACTAAATCTATTTCAATATCACACAAAGCTGTCAGACAGCACGAGCTTCTCCACGGCTTTCACAAACACTGAGACGTGAGTCTGCGTTTCCTGCCTTGATTTATAGGATGTCGGCGTCTCGTTCTGCTGAACGTGTGCTAGCGTCAATTCATAGCCAGTGAACACAGGTAGCTAGCTAAAATCAATTTCCCCCATGTCAAGGTGAGCTGTCTTGGTGGGGAGCAATAAGAAAGAAAGAAAGACGGACAAGTTGATGGGGAAACAAGCACGGATCGATAGCACACACACGTGCGGTAGCTTTGGGGTAGCCTGTCATGTCATGCCACTGAGACAATTGGCCGCGCAAGGACATCAAGAGAAAAATGCGCGAAAATTGAAATCTCTCTATAGGCTAGTAAAAAAACACACCCTGTTCAGCCATGCGTTTTAAACCTGATGGATTGGGGCATTTCAATGATTATAGCAGGCAGCTCTGTACGATAAGTGTATCAGTCGATGCGAATTGAGTTCCATAATCCAATATTTATAACCCCCCCCCTGCAGTTTGGAAAGGGCTGAAGCAGAATCAGAATACTAACAGGGAGAGTGGGGATAAATAACATATTAAAGGAATAAGGATAAAATCACCGAATTTCTTCCATGAATCGAATCAATAGTAATGGACAAATAAACGAAATGATTTTCGATAGATCGATTGAGGATATCGTTGTCACGCATTTTATTTTTTGTTTTATAGAACAATAGAGCTGAAATATTAATAAAGTGGTGGCCTAAAATGAAAATAAAATGAGTTTTATAAGGGAGCTGAATAAAATATAAATAAATGGTGATGGAAATTCCTATTCTTTTGTTATTAACGATGATAGTGTATTTTATCTTTTAAAGGGGAAATAACTGGAAGTTATCAAAGAATGTTTTTAAAATATTTCTATACTGTACATCTAGATTTAGAACTAGGTATCGACAGGGTTAACCTATGTTAATCTCTACTGAAATTACAGAAGATGATGGGAAATGTGATAAAAGGCAGACATTCCACGTTCATGCAAAGCAATTTGGAGCCTTTTTTTTCTCTCTCCCTCACCCAGTCTTAAAGGATACATCATGCATGCCGTTGGCAAGGGGCCAAATATCACCTCATGGGACCAAGTTAATTACAATGGATCATTCATAATTAACGCGGCTCTTACCGTTTTGGATTCTCTCAAGGATATGGAGGAGAAGCCGGGCTCGTAATCGACGATACTCTTTGGCTGGCATCGATACACTTCGATCTTCGACCGGACACTTGGTGGCGCCCATGGGCTGGACGACAGAAAAACAAATCAAAAAGTTAAAACAAATACAAATTACAATAATATTCAAGGTCATAAATCTTCTTGACTTATTTTAAGTCGGAATCTTACGTCTTCTTGCGTTTAATTTCGTAACTTGAAAGAAGACTAAAATGTAGGTGCCACACCAACACAGAAGTACGATCAATACCATTCTGATGCTGTCCTTCTGTCATCTACACATTTCCTCATGTTTTAAGACGCATATAAGGATTTATTAAAATCATAGTCATAACAAGCTTAGTAATATACCTGATAATAATTTATGGGTTTTAACTAGTAAGACCCTTTTTTTACGATAATTTCGCATAACAGTGAAATAAAGAAAGAAAGAAAGAATCAAGCCAAATAGAACAATTTTAAGCCTTGGGGAGAAGAAAGATTAGCAAGGTACTAGCGAGAAGACTGGGCGAAAGGTGATATATATATATATATATATATATATATATATATATATATATATATATATATATAGAGAGAGAGAGAGAGAGAGAGAGAGAGAGAGAGAGAGAGAGAGAGAGAGAGAGAGAGAGAGAGAGAGACAGACAGACAGACAGACAGACAGACAGAGACAGACAGACAGACAGACAGACAGACAGACAGACAGGTGATAGAAGGAAAGGACCGGGGGAGGGGGTGGGGTGTTATGAGAAGCAAACTGTGGTTGTCTATTCCATGGAAGATATATTGGCTCATGACTATACATTTTAATGGTAACTCCATGGTTGGTCAAAAACCAAAGCAAAACATGTACAGTATCGGCATTCCTATCCCGTTATCCAAAACCGCACTACGTCATAACAAATAAGATAATATGTATAGCATGTCTTATATACAAACAAACTACATATATTATACAGACATCCATACATTACATACAGACATACTGATTGGATACGAAACAGAAGCACAACACATTTGCTCAGCAGACAGATATGCATGAGCTTATAAACATGCCATTAAAATTTGATACAATATTCCAGTCTATAAAATATGTACATTAGAAATATAACTTACAATACTTATGCAGCGTAAAATACTTATGCAGCGTAAAATACTTATGCAGCGTAAAATATTTATGCAGCGTACTAGTTTTAACTAGAATTGCATACGACAGGATGGTTTTAAAACAAACAGCAACAACAACAAAAAATGGAAGCATCGTAACGTGCCAAGTTACGAAAGTTGCAATAAACACAAGATCGAGTTTGAATTTCACGGGTTGTGTTTACCTTTTTTCCATAACTAACTGAATAATGAGTCAACTTTTACAGGTGACACGTGCATAACGATTACATGTCGACAAGTTTCTGTTGGTGTATTGAACGACAAAAAGAAGGGGGAAAAGAAGGAAACCCAAACAGATTTAATACACAGCCAAATCACGAAACACAGCTTTAATCGTCACCAAATACGCAGGTGATATCAACCGCAAATAAGTAGGCAGCATGCTAGTTATCGATGAATCCACAAACAAATTAAAACAAATCATCAATAGAATTTACTCCATAAAACCACAGTTTTCACACAACGAAAAACAATTGAAATAAACCAAAAAGCAGCCGGTATGGCCGATGATAGACAGGGCAAAATCACAGGTCGTAGGACAGACGAAGGGAGATGTACTTTGCGGACTGATGGGATAAGCTATTGATCATTAAACTGTCTTGAGCTGTCCGAAGTGTGTAGACAGACCTTCACGTTTGTTTATTGTGTCATAGCCTATTGTATTATGATGTGTACACATCTGCTTCAGTGTTCTATATTTTAGTATCCTTGTCTTTGCCATGTCTCCCCAAGTCGTGCTGTGTGCATATTATGACGGCGATCTGGCGGTGCGGTTTGATCTGTGTTTTGTGTTCATTTTAGTCTTGACGTGAGACAGTTCACGTGATCATGTGTTTGCGAGCAGGTCGAAGTGTCTGTGTCGTGTTTTATTTGTATGCATGTGCGTTTAGGTGTGTGTAAGTGTGCGTGTGTGTGTGTGCGTTTAAGTGTGTGTGTGTGTGTGTGTCACATATTGACCACATTTCAGACATACGGTTATCAGTCGCTTGCAATATCTTGTTTTGTTTCTGAAAACTTTCCTGAAGCCATTAATTTGCTTTCAGCGAGTATTGTGAAACTCACTTCCGTTGGTATACTTGATGCTTACAGAAAAGGGTGGCCCAGGGTGGGTGTATGAAAGGGGATGGGGGGAATCTTGCTGACCAACGACCACATAATCGATCTCGGGACTTGAGTAGTACTCACTCAATCTTTACCCTACTAACCCTTCAAAGTTACCAAGAGCTTTTACATTTTTCTTGTTTGAAAGAGTGCAACATTAACACACCAGTCCTTTAAAGTTTCACCTGTCTCCTCTGACTCAATTTAATCGTTGGAATAAACCTATCAATGTTCAGAAATCATTTGTTTCGTCGTAATTCACTCCGTTTGTGAAAATAATATAGGGTCTTTCATGCTATGATCAATCAATAGAAACCAACTAAACAATTTTTAAAAAAAGTTGTGACAGAATGAAATGAACGAAATTGAACACACCACAAAGGCCCGCCAATTCTCCATAATGGAAGTCAGAGTGACTTTCTCATACCTATCCCCCCGTCTCCCCTTTCCCTCCCTCTACCTCCCCCCCCACGCCCCTTTAAAGGTCCAAGAAAACACTAAATGCCCAAGAAGAAACTTCTATCTAAATTTCACTGTGGGGGACTGTCACACGTGATACAAGCCTTAAAAATCAGTCAGCAGTTTATGAAGAAAAAACAAAAACAAACTTACACCCCCCCCCACACCCCCGCGCTACGCCCTTTCCCGAAAAAAAACACAACACAAAAAAAAGATAAATAAATACATGTAGCAATAAAATACGCACACGGAAAGAAACGACACAGCAACATGCACGTAAGTTGGTAAGACCGTTCGTGTTAATCTGGTAGAACTGTAGACAGATGGGCAGGACAGATGGACAGAAGGACAGATGGACAGATCGACAGAAGGACAGAATGGACAGATGGACAGAAGGACAGATGGACAGATGGACAGATGGTCAGACGGACAGAAGGACAGAATGGACAGATGGACAGAAGGACAGATGGACAGATGGACAGAGATGGACAGATCAGATGGACAGATCGACAGAAGGACAGATGGACAGAAGGACAGATGGACAGATGGACAGAAGGACAGATGGACAGATGGATCATGGACCACAGATCGAAAAATCACGTGATTATTTGACGACATGATTGGACAGAATCTATTGATTGAATAACTGATAGAGACACATATTGATATCAACAACAACAAAAATCACGTGATTATTTGACGACATGATAACTGATATTGATTGATAGAATGACTGATATTGATTGATAGAACTTGTGTCAATTTGATTTGATATCATATCCTGCCAATGACAATAGAATCTTGATTTCTTATAATGGAGGCTTGTGTCCTAACCTCAATCTCATAGCTGTCTACCTCATTCCTCCATCTCCTTTGTTTTCGATTTTTTATTTTTTTTTTTTGTTTCTCGTTTGTTTGGGGGATTTTGTGCATGTGTTTTTTCTTCATATATATGGTTCCAAACAAAAAGCATGAGGAAAAGAAATATGAATAAATTGGGTGGAACGAGAATAGAAAATAGTAGAGCTGAAACGGAGAGAGAGAGAGGGGGGGATAGTATTTCTTGACAGAAGAAAACCGTTAAACCCACGCGCACAAACAGGCAATTGATGTATCTTGTAAATGACAACCACAAGGCCAGAAAAATAAAGACATGCCCAGTAAAATTAAAACTCGTAAACCCTTTTCAAGACACCACCACATCAAATCATGCATAAAATCTGTTGAATAAGTCGTTACTACCTGCGTGAAAGATAAACTCCAGGGAGGGAGCTAATTGTGAAATAGCATTGACAAGCCGAGTTATCTTCCCTTTATATGATGTAATTTTCATAATTTAGATCTTAATATCAGGGTCAAACGAAGATATTTTTTTTCTTCTTCTTATAAATGAAATATGATACCGTTGTATAGTAAATCATATGGAATTATCAAGAGGTCAAGGAAATTAACATTAACCCCACTATCATTTAAGTATATATTTTATGTTACAATTCAACTTTGCTGTAAATAAGGTGAAAGATGCAAGACTTTCAACCGACACAAATCTTAAGAAACCCAAACCCAACACAAGAAACATAATTTGGTGTATACAACATGAATTATTGTTTATGCGTATTATTTACATAAGAGGGAAGATGATGAATAAAGATATAAAACCAAAGAGATTATTATCACAAGGAAAAACATAAAACTACAAGATTAATATTATCCTACAGGATTTGAGTATTATATTGAAACACAGGTTATCATAAACAAAATTTTGCACTACACCAATAAAAAGGTTGATTTTTAGTACATCAATCAATTTATTACTCGTGAAAATTTGACTTTATCAAGTCAGGCAGCTTTTACTATTTTCTTACAGGAGATGAATCCTACTAATAAATTTTTGATTAAATAAAACAAAAGTCAAAAAGTATTTGGCCCATCCAGAATTTTATAAAATTCCTTCCCAAATAAAAATGTTTTTAGTACATGCTGTCCGATAGCTTACCTTCTTCTCGTTTCTCTGTCGCCAGAGCCGGATGTGCTTTTGCTCCTAGACTTGAAGAAATCTTTGTATTTTCCCTCTGTTCAGATCGATAACCAGAATCATCCACTGACAAAAGATAAATGGTAAAAATAATCAGAAAGTGGAACAAGCAACATTAAAGTGCTAAACTCCTTGTTTAAAAAATAAGGGAATGAAAAAAAGAAACAGAACAATAGAGGAGAAATCACATAAAATGAAAGAAACAAAAAAGGACTAAGTAAAAGAGTGCATACTGGTAAAAAACATGAATTTCTCCTGTAAACAAAATTAATTCGAGCCCACAACAAAAATAATCTAATTAAACACCCAAAAAGCATAGAAGACAATAATAAACTTCAAAATTAACTTGCATTCAAACTCGCCTCAAAACATTGGAATCAGGAACAAATTTTAGGAAAACGATAAGAATAAAGATAAGGATAAGGAGACCATTACAATGGAGGAAATAGCAAATTAATTCAGAAGGCTGCCAAATGGCTGGTTACATATAATAAATCTTTTTTTATGTCTGCCCCTCCGTTACATTAGCTATTCAGTCATGGGACCTGGAAGCACACAGAGGAGTGAAGTAACTGAAACCAATGGTGATTAAGAAATTGCATGGCAACTTTGATAAAGTGCTTCAGCATGATACAAGGAGTTATTACAGGCAGTTACATGTATCAACATAGTAACACAACACATAATAGACTTAATTGTATGACTCAAACGACGTGTCAAAGCATTGACTGGCTGGTTTGTAATGGTTTGAGAATAGAAAATATGGCACAAAACATAGACACAGATTTATAAATTGCAGCATTACAGGAGTTCTTCTTTCTCTTAGATAAAACTTAATATGAATAATGAATATTAATTGTATAAGATTAAAGGAAAATCTATTTATCAAATAAGATCATGTCTTTGAGTGGAAATAAAAAGCATAACCTTGGACCTCTTCTGCAGAGGATATTCAAATAATGTATTTTTTAAAAACACAAAGGATGCGAATGACTTGATGTGAAACAAACAAAAGGAAATCAAAACATGACAGGAACAATTTTTTTACCTTTGATCTTGACTTAGTGTAGCTTGGCCTGTAGGGTTTGATATCTGTTGATGGAAATAGTTTTCAATATAACATATTATATACAAATAACCTACTTTGATGATTTGAATTGCAGAAATCTCACTTCTTCCATTTAAGGACTTTACAGATAATCTCATAATCATAATGTGTCAGAGGCTAGGTATGCGGTTTGACCTTTAAATGTCCCATAACTCTTAATACAATTATGGATTTAAAAAATGATTGAACTTACAATAATCAATCAGGACAATGCACATTCATTCATCATACAAGTATTTTAAATTATAAAGTTCCTTATCAATCACAGTTTTAAAAGCATTAATGCTTTTTGAATATTTTTGTTTTAAACTGTAAACTATTCCATGCTTTGACTATGATGTCCTCGAAGTATCAAGATAATTTATTCATTATGTATTCTCAAAAAAATAAATACATGGTACCATAATCTTTCATAGCTCATCACTTTTTCTCCTTTTTAAAACAAAAAAGACGGTTGGATTTTTGGTTTGAATAATAGTTAGAATCTAGACACAATTAAAAGTTTGAACAATGAAAGTTCCACTGGGTTGGGAATCTCACCTAAGCCTTCCTCTGACTTTGTGTCGGGACATATCACCAGGAAACGTGTATGTTGGCCTGTAAGAATTTGTTTCTGTAAGGAATAGAACAATGTTTACAGTGATTTCGTGTTCATGAATGTCAAAAGTTTAACAATTTAGTAGACAATCATCCATGAAATGAAATAAAAGTTTTCTTTCTCTTATGGTTTCATGAAAAACCATCTAGTTAGAAAATGTTTGAAAAACAAGGTGAATGAAAGACATTTATAATGTCATTTACTTTGAACATTGTAAACTAGACAAGAGAGCTTTATTGTTTTGCTCTAAATCAGAATATTTATATTTATAGCAAATTTTAGCCATGGTTTGTGGTGGCTTTGTTATAATTACACTCATCAAAATTCAAGTTAACAATGTATTTAACATCATTAATCATTCCTTACATTCATTGAAATTTAGCGATAAAACACATCTTATCCAAGTAACACTCTCATACTTTTTTATGCAATGTGCCATCTTTTGGAACTTTGACACCAATACGTTTGACAAGTATGTTGGGTTGTTTTTCTTTGTGATGCATGTTTTAATAGAGCAAGTATTACATAATTCATATGCACAGTTGAACTCCACAAAGTTTCATACTTGAAGAACAACAACAGTAGTAAGAATCAAATGATTTCACATATCTATTATGGTTTTTTTATACTCTGTTTAAGTTTTCATTCATAGTTTTATAGTTTTCATGAAATGAGATAAATAATGATGATGTACGTTAGTGAAGTGAGATGCTTATAGGCTTAGCAGTTAGAATGTTGGCACATTATTTCTAGATTATAAAAGACATACAGGTTTTATTTTCAAGACCAATTCAAATGTTTTTATCAATCTTTTAGAGATGCACTTACAGTTCATCATTCTTTTCTTGGGATTTTTCTTCTTCAATTTACTTGCTTTTTTCACTGCTACTTATTACTTCATTTTTGGGGGATTTTTTATTTGTTCATTCTTTTACCATAGACCTTCATGTTCAACTTTTCTTTTACATGTTTCATTCTTTAGTTGAGATATTATCCTTCTTTCTTAGTACAAAAACATTGAAGCCTTGCAATGATAAATAAGCTCATAGGGACATTGGTTATTTCAAACATGTGCTTGCTTTACCTATACTTTCAAAAAAAAGGAAAATGAGTCTTAACATTTATCCTCATGTCTACAATTATTTAGATATTTAGAAAAAAGACAAAGAATCTTGACATTTATCTTCATGTCTACAATGATTTAGATATTTAAAATTTGAAAAACAGAGATTCTTGACATTTATCTTCATGTCTACAATGATTTAGATATTTAGATAAAAAAAGACAAAGCTGTTTAATTTATCTTCAGGACAATGAAAGACTAAAAAAAACAGAAACATAATCTGGAAACATGATTTGCCATTTAGTAAAAAAAAGACAAATTATACCACAGGACAACAAAGACTCAAACATGACAAATTTTAGTTGGTGAATTATGGGACATACAAAGAAACAAACTTCTTACTGTATGGACTATTTACACATAACAATATAATGAATATCCTATCCTCTTTTCAATCTTCTAAACATTCTTTCACTGTCTATCTTTTCTTCTTCTGTTTTTTTTGTTTCAAAGAGAAAATTGCGCAGTAAATTTTCAACCTCCATAAAAATTGTCAAAGCAAGATTTCCACATTCCTTTCAAAAAACCTGATTGGTTATAAGTGCCACATCACACACAAATGCTGAAAACACTATCAATAACGAGGTAACAAATTTAAAGAAACTCTGAAAAAAACATTGTTTTGAGGGGTTAATGATTATGAAGTTGACAAATGAGAATTAAAGGTTATAGGTTTAAGTGGTTGATGTCAAATAAAATTTAAAATCTGACACACACTGTATGATAACATTGTACAGCACTGCATAAACTGTACTTTGACAAAAGCAAGCATCTTGTGTGCAGATGAAATTTTAACTATATTACATTTCCCGCAAGATGAATGAAAGAAATGAAAGAAGACGAGGTTTCCTTCAGTGACCCAGACACAGAAAGAACATTAGGATTATTTCCAAAGCAAATGTTTACTTCAAGGAGATGATGAAAATAACAAATTACAGATTACATGTTCGAGAGCAAGAAGGAAAGTTTGTTGTCATTTCAACATGGTTACAGTTATTCCTTATATATACAACCATATCCAGAAGGAGACAAGCTATTTTTATGATGAGCATGATAAGGTAAGTAAGCCATGTCCACAACATCAGTTACTGTCTCATTAGCCTTGAAGTGAAAGTCCTGCAAAAGTGGTGTAAAGAGCTTACCAAATTTCTTTACTGAAAAGTGAAGGGTCAACCAGACATTAGAATGGGGTAAAGGAATTTAGGCATGCAAGGTTTTCAAACAATTCCCATAATAAAAAATACCTAGTTTGCTATGGGATAGTACAAAGCAAAGAGAATACTTATAGAGTTGTGTCAAATTTAGTTCTTTTGTCCCTTATCTATTCTTTACTAATTTGAATTCTTATTATCACCCATTTATAACCCTTATATATATATATATATATATATATATATATATATATGTATACATTCTATAATCTCTTATCTCCTTGTGTTATGTAATCAGTTATAACTTAAATGGGAATCTTTTAAGGAAATATTTCATCCAGCATACATTTCATAGCTGCTTACTTGTGGAGAACACAATTTTAGCATTTTCTCTCAAAAACGTTACTTGAATGGTAAGCTAAAAATATCTCAATTCTGAAACATTACATGTACGTGATGCTGTTTGTTGATGAAAAATTTCATCTTTTATTTTTATTCTACTTACAATGGCTGTTACAATACCTGTTAAGTCATTCTCTAATTACATATGCCATAGGCCTTAGAAATTTTGTCGTTTTAGGATACTTTCAGTCCTATATGACACTAACTTTATGCTAACAAAGGAAAACATTAACGTTTTGCCTGAGTTAGAACTTATTGAGTAGGCATGAGAACATGCACCATGAATTAGCAGGGGACAAGGTATTAAATAATTAGACAGCGCAGACAAGGATTGTTTCAATATGTACAGATCAGGAAAGGAGGAGACTGAATGCAAAGTAAAGGAACAGGGATGGACCAAGGTGGACAAAGTGAATAAGAATTTAAAAGTGATGATAGAAAAATGATACACGAGACATGTTAAAGAGGAAGAAAAAGCCAGATAGAGCAGAAACTGTGACGCATGTAAGGAAAACTGACAGAAGGGATAGGAAGAGAGACTGAAAGGGGCAAAGGTAAAAAAGGGGAGAACTAAGAGGATGAGGATGATGAGGAGGAGGATGATGAAAAACAAAAACAAGAAGAAGATGTTGATACTGTTGATAATGATGAGGATGAGGAGGATGATGATGATGAGGAGGATGATGATGATGATGATTTTGATAAAAAGTAGGAAGAGGAAGGCAATAAGAAAAGGGGGAGAAGAAAAAGGAAACAAAGAGGTTAAAGGGGGAAGAGAAAACGAAGACGCAGCAGGAGCAGTAATAGTAGTAACAACAAGAGGAGGAGGATGTGGTGGCAATAGAGGAGGAGGGAAATAAGATGAAAAGAACATATAGTTGTTATCATAAATGAATCAAAATATCTTTTCAAACACAAAATAATAATGCAGGCAAATAGATGTGTCAAGATTCCAAAACAAAATTATGTGTTGTCCAACTTTTCATTAAAGAGAGCAATATTATTAGAATCATTTTCTTTAGCATGAAAACCTCCAAGATAAGGGACATAATTTGTGAATATAAATAAAGCAATATGAGGAAATCATAATGAAATAGTGGCTATCACAGAAATACAGAGGAAGATTCGTATTGGTTTACATTGTATGGCTTATTCTGGTCCTTATGCAATTTGAATAACAAGATTCCCCATGTATTCTGATTACAATTTTATTTTCAAAGTTTTCTGTTGGACATAAACCAGTAATTGACTTGCATGAAAAATGGTATTTCACTTATTTCTTGCTGCTTTCTAATCTTTAATCCTCTCTGGAGAACCTGCCAAAATTGCATAAGGACAACCACATCTTGATGTGAAAACCAACCCTCTTCATTATACCTCTTCTTTTCATCCCATAATTAGTTTATTTAAATACATAGCAGAACTATCTATATCATATTCATGTGCATTGCCCATTACCTTCCTGTATAGCCTCAAGTGAAACAATTGACGACCTTGCTTTAGAGATTTTCCCTGAAACATGTATTTTACCCACTGTAAAATCTTCTCCAAATCAATCAACAAACAGAAATTCAACCTTAATAAGTCAAGATGTCCAGTTTGTATTATAAACACTGCACACACAAATGTTAGAAATATACTCAATAAAAAGAAAAGATATTCAACAAAGAAACTAATTTCATAACCGCAAACAGAAATAGACAAGTAAAGAAAGATCATGATATTGCTGGTAATCTGGAGTTCCTCGTGTGGAAAAATAAAAAAATCAGCTCTTGTTGCAATGTATAGCATTTTCATAATGCACAATATCCTAGTATAGGAAAGACCTTGAAAATTTGATGTGGAAATACAAAGGAAGATGCTTTAGTATTTCAATACAAAAAAATAAGTTTCTTATGCTCTTTTTTATACTTTCCTATATCTATTATCATCACAATATTATGTTTCGAAACACATCAAGAAAATTTCAGCTAGAAACATTTGAGGAAAAAGAGGCAAAAAGGTGAATGCTCTAGGGAGGGAAGAAAAATCAACAAAAATAGAATTTTAAAAAGCACATCAAAGCGAAACACTTACAAGAAGAACAAAATAAAACTTTTCTTTTCTTCGGACAAAAGAGATAGAAAAGCCTTAAAGTGTAATCAGAAAAACACAGAGTTGTATGTCACTCATGTCAAATACTAGTTACTGCGAAATCAAATCAAATGCTTTGCAATGAAAGGAGTTTTCGAAGTTGATTTTTCACACAAGAACAAACAATTAATACAAAACTTAAACAATAAAAACTCAAAGCTCACATTCGGGATTTTAATACTGATTTTTGACAACACACAGGACAAGTCAGTAAAGACTAAGGGGTTATGGTCTTGGTTTCCGCAGGCTTTCAAAAAAACAACAAAAGAAAGGCTAATTTGAACAATCACAGGTTGCTTGCGGACAAGGAGAACATAAAGGGGAAGATTGAAAGGATTGAGGCATTCAAAGGCAAAAAAGACAATGTGCACCTGCTTCCTCAAATATGGAGTCAATCATGTCATTAATGCCGAGGTGATCTGTAAATAGGGTATCATTTTGAAAACTATGGAACGCTGTGCATGGAATGTATTAAAACTATTTTACTGTCAAGAAATAAACAACCCATCCCCCACAACTTAAAAAGAGACTT
This sequence comes from Doris montereyensis, assembly GCA_037039925.1. NCBI lineage: Eukaryota > Metazoa > Mollusca > Gastropoda > Nudibranchia > Dorididae > Doris > Doris montereyensis. The sequence goes on from JAXRKP010000004.1 coordinate 1,070,200, forward strand.
GTACATTAAGTTAAGTAGAAATACATGAATGGAATGAATAATTACTGTAGCAAATACTAAACCATCAAGAATCTGTGCTTTGACTCTAAATGTGCTATCATTTTACAGCCATTACATCACCTTAAAGAAATGTTTACATATGGTCATGACTAGCCAAGCCTTCATCTTAAATGAATATATCTTTCATGAAAAAAAGAAGAAAAAAAAGATTAAACTGTAATATAAAACAGCTGAATTGTTTATGTTTTGTCCAGAAATTTTTAATAAATTTAAGAATTGTTGACTATGCTCTCATTGCATGAAAATACATTCCACTGTGTTAAAACATTACGTGAGGAACTAATTTGTGTGTTTTGTGGCAATCTGGAACACTCATATATATGTGCAGGACTTTGTGTAACGTAGTGGTGTAATGAGAACATAACAGTCTTCATAAAAAAAACTATTTGTTAATCATTTTTTTTCAAATGTATATTTCACAAACAGCCATGATGACAATGAAGTGATGTCATAGACACAAAGGCAGACTCTGACAGTGATCATCATCCGATAAAGTGTTATTTATTTCAAACTGAAGTTAAGTATGTGAATTTTTTTCAATAAATTTCAAACAGAAAAGTAAGTGAAAGCAGTAAGAATATGACAATCACAGTCAAAACTTAGGACAAAAAAGGGAGGCAATGCCTTTACATTAAAATACAAACATAACACTAATAGGAACAATTCAAAAAACATTCTCCAAATAAAACCATTTTACAATCAACATTGGTGCAAGTCACTGGATATCAAAAGTGAGCATAGCGTGTTGACATGTGTAAGGGCCTCAGGCTTAACACATTGAGCTAAACCTTGGCAATTCTAAGCAATTTTATTTCTCTGGCAAATAGGCGATTCAACAACTACAAGCCAAGCGATAGCAGGGCATCATTAAAAAAACAAAAACCTAAACAATGGGATATGATTTTTTTCATTTCTTCAAAGAACATACACATACGTGATAAAAAAAAGTTCCCACTAGTTTGTATGAAAATCTAATGACAATAAATAGACAAAATGGGTAGAGCGACCTAAGATCTCACCTTCCTTTTTGTCCACACGATGAAGGCTTTGTACATTTGGCGATACCAGTCGTGTTGATTCTCTTCGCCGACATTCTAAGCAAATGAAAAAATCAATGGATTGAATTAAGTTTTCTTATATTGGTTGAGAGTGTCATCTCATGTGTTGAAATTGATAATAAGAAAAGAGGAAAAAAAATTAACCTAACAAGTCCTACTTGAGCTATATTTTAATAAAAGTGGAGGGCAGATAGGGAAAAACAACCAATCTTACTTAAATATACGAGTTTTAAGTGCAAACATTACAACAGTCAAAAGAGTTTTTTCTTTGAGAAATTCAGAACTATTTACTCTTTCTTCCTCCCTTTATGCTGATGTTTTGTGTTAATTAATTCAACAATAAAATTTCTAATTCTTCTACACTCGCCAAGACTAGTATATTTTATTTACCCCACAAGGTACCTGTGGTGACTAAAGCCTTAACTTTAAGGTCATCCCAGAAGAAAAAAACTAAAATTTTATCCACCTTTCCCACAAAATGTGTCTATGTTGAATAATGCAATATTAAGTAAAGAAGTGTAAACGATAGTCCACAAACCTTTCTGTTTGCAAGGGGTATGCCATCACTATCTACAGGACCAATGCCATCATACTTCACCGGTTTTTGCTCAACAATCTGTGTAGTGCTTTCTGATGGTTGTTCCGATGGAGTTGTGTAATATGTCTCTGTAACTCTCTGATTTCCCTCTGTGCTTTCTTTGCTGCCAATGTAATGGGCTCCTTTAGGTATTTGACCATCTGAGACAAAGAAAATGATATAAAAATAGAAACTCTGTGCTTTATTTCTTATATACAATTAAAAGATTGTTTTGTGTTTGGAATTTTTTATGCTTTTCACATCAGTTGTAAATCTAAATGTTTAAATGATGGAAGAATTGTTTCCTTTTTGGTTAAAATTTTGATAGGATAGAACTTTAAAACTTTTTTAAAAAATCCTACAGTGTGCTTAAAAAGAAAGAAAATCAAATCTTTAACTTGAAACTCCAATAGGAAGCTGACTAATTCCCTCTTTTATATGCAATACTGGGCACACTGGCATCATTATAGGAAAGTTTATATTTGTAACAATTAGCACTAAGATAGGAAAGCGTAATATCGTCAAAGAGGCAACTACAAAACCTTGAATGTAATGAATTGTGAAGATTATACAAAAGAATATTTGAAGAAATTGAAATCATAGTAGAAAAAAAAATTAGTGGTTTCTTTTGATCTAAAGCAAAAAAGCAAAATCTAAATAAAAAGGAGCATATTATGTTTCTGTAAGAACATAATTTCTTTCCCTCTCAGTACGTCCTTCCGTTTGGACACACCTTTGACAGCAGAAAAAAAGAGAGAAAAAAGAAAGAAAGAAAGAAAAGTCAATAAGGGAAACAGGTGTCAAAGGATCATAAGGACAATTGTATTCACTTCACGTTGGAATGGAGATGAGAAAAAAATAATAAGGAAATCAGCATGGGTGCAATCATTAAGTGCAAATGTGAGATGTCATGAAGCAAATTTTAAGGTATTGTCATATTGTACACAATTCATTTTCACCATGTTAGAATACTACAAAATTCACCAGTCACAACAATCAGTCATCATAATAGACTTGTGTGTTAATGCATTTCTTTAGTCATCAACAATAGACCACGATTCCACATCATCTTTTTCTGATATTTACTTGCTGGCAGGGCGAAAATGAAAAGCATATTGAAAAACTTTATAACTTTAACCAAACATTCATTTTAGTAACAGTGTCCCAATGATGAAATGGTTCTGAGTATGAGGACAGCAATTCAACGAGTTAAAAGCCATTCAATGCTGGCTAAAAAATAAAAAGACAGACAGATGGGACCATAATATATCTGATTCAAGTATTGTACGTATAGCAAGCCTACAACAGTTCAGCTTCTGATAATCAGTCCTTGGATACATGCAAACAACAGCAAACAGAGCCCTATCAATATCATTCAATGACACCCGGACTACTAATGGACAGAATCAGAGATTGCCAAGGGAATCAACTGCAGGCACTCATGGCAGGAAAATGCCAGCTGAGGCCATCAAGTACTATTAGCTAGCTGTCACCATGGGGCCCATGGGACTTCAGGTGAATAAAGTGTGCCAAAGGTGAAGAAGATAAATGAGCAGTTCTTATGCAGAGCTTGCCAATTACCCACACCACGACTCTCAGCATGTGCCAATAGGCTAAATTGTAAAGTTTCTCGAGCAGACTTTTATTAGATCCCAGACTAAAGGGAACAGAGAAAGGACATTTCACATTAAACTAAAAAGTTTCACCAACAGAAAACTCTTCTCATCCTTTCACTCCGTATTCTGAGATTTTATGTTTGAAAGTTGTCATAACTTTTCTCTCATCACAATTTATTCTCTTGATTTCATTTGGTATTTCTGATTTGTATATTTTTAGATAAAGGATACAATAATAATGTAAAAATAAAATAAAATATTGATTTAATAAAAAACCAAAGCCATAATAAAATGTAATAAAAATATCCCTGAATTATCTTCTTGTGCATAAAAGAAGAAAGCTACTTCAAAGAGAGAAAATGTTGTAATAACAGATTTTTGGGTAAATTTATCCTCAGCAGAGTCTATTTGGGTTATATGAAATTTGAAAATTATAAGGATTGGCCAAAGCGAGAGAAACTTTTATTTTTAAAGCCGTGATCTGTTCCTCAGAGAAACATTACAGCGAGGAGAGAAATGAGGTGGGGGTTTTTTTTTTCTCTCTGTTCTCTTCTTTTTCACCATCAGAAAGAAATTTCCCAGCAAGCGCATAAGTGAGTCAAGAAAATATAATAATAAAGGATGCCACTAATGTTCATCTAGCTGAAAGAGATTAAAACTGTGTTTATACATTATGGAAGGGCATGTTAGTCAAAAGGTGTCATTAGCTCTACGATTGCTGCAAAGTACAAGAGATTACTGGCATGTAATGTCGCAAGCAGACCAAGTGATGCGGTGTCAATTCTTACCATCTTCTACTACAACTGGCTGGCCCACAAATTTCATATCTTTGAAATCTGGGGGAACCTCAGAGTCTGAAATAATACGTAATTATCACATATAATGATATATATATATATCACAAATATTGAGAAACAATTAATTTGAATATTTAAACATGCAAACCAACATACTGATTAAGACATCTAGTTGGAGGGGAAGATATAAAGGGAAGTATGATGGGGGTTTTGAGATTCCCTGATTTGATATTTTCTGTTTCCAGTTCAAACATTATTTCCCCCTTTTGTCATGCATAAAATGCACAGTTAAAAATTCTAGGAGATGGGATTGAAAACAATAGGAATGCACATCTTGAAAAAGGAAGCTGTACGAATACAATAATGATTTCCTGAAATGAACACATCAATATATCCAATGAAATTACATAGTTGTTGGGTTGGATAATCACTGATTACAGGATTATTAGAAAGGCTTATAATGGATGAAGTTTGCTTATAATGATTTTTGGAATTATGTGGATATCTGTGTATGGCGAATTATTTGATAATGTTAAGAATGGACATAAGAAAAATGTGAATACTCTCTTGAAACCAAAGATGATAAAAAAAAAAGAGAGGCCAAAATAAGGCATTATAAGACATAGTTTTTTGTTAGGAAATTCTTTACAAAGGCATGTTTTCCATGATGATGATTATTTTTTATGTGTGCAGTTTAGAAAATATAATGTGTTAGCATTTTGTCTCCATTACGTCCAGAGCCCCCTTATTCGGGGAAAGCTGCGCATTTAAATGATTATTTGTTATTATTATTATTATTATTATTATTATTATTATTATTATTATTATTATTATTATTATTATTATTATTATTATTATTATTATTATTATTATTATTATTATTATTATTATTATTATTATTATTATTATTATTATTATTATTATTTCAAGATTGGACTTAAATAAAAATTGATATATTCAAATGTATCTTACTTGCATCTCAAGAACAAAAAGAGATAAGAGTTTTTGAAATCAGGAAAATGTTGGAAACTCAAATCATATGAAAGCAACTTTAAAACTCTTCAAATCATAAGGAAAGGGATACTTAATGAATCATCAAGAAAAGAATGTTACATCAAAGGAGCTTCCCTTGTTAAAAAGAATTCTCTAAATGTAAGGACTGAGATTTTTTTCATGTAAACAAAACAGATTTAAAATATGTTGTAAAAGCAATCTATTACATGCAATATGTCAGAAATATAAAAAACTGTAACAATCAGTTCATACAGGTATATTATATTTAGAGATATGACAGCACAAAGAAATATTTAAAAATGGTTTATGGAGTTGCTGTTGAGATATATACATAATATAATGTTTTAAAGTAGCAATGTCTTTTTCACATATTGTTTTTCAAAGATGAAAGGAAACAAGATCCCTGTAATACGGAGTACTGCATGCAACATCATAAACAGACAATATGTTTGGGTGATTTCCACAGATTATCACCTGTTCCCAAAGCTACAAGGATTTGAAATAGAATTAAAGGACACCTCTCTAAAAGGGCATGAAATCAATCCTTTCTTGGAAGATCAAAAGGGGTGGACAAACATTCTACTTCAGGACCATTTAGTGGAGAAAACCAGGTTATGAGGTGAATTAGCAGGTTCCATTCAAGGTGCAAAACAGATCACTAACACACCTTACATTGCATTTATTGACAGATATATGGATTTATATTTTCTTTGTTCGAAGGTAGAAGGTGTTTCATTATTTCAAATCATAATCCAACTGGAGCGCATTTGAAGCAAAAGAAAAGGGTTACATCATGATAGAGAACCTTCACAGCAAAGCATTACTCATCTATGTCTTTCAATGTATCAAAACTGACATCTTCTTTTTTTGTTTTTCCTCCCCTTACAAATCGTATTTGGAAATTTCAACAAGAAAAACTAGAAAGGAAAAACATCAGAACCCGCTGAAGAGTTTTTAAAAGATCCAAAGACAAAACATAACATCAAAAAAGGCGAAGAGGATTCTTTTCCAATGACTACGCCCATAAAAGGAACTGTCACCCAGTAACCGACGGGACAAGAATAAAAGGGCAAGCATGGTATTGGCCTTGATTGTAAGTTGGTTTGGGTGTGTGAGAGAGTGGTTTTGTTTTCAGTGCAGCTATTTGATACATGGTCTTATCTTACCCTTGAAAACCTGGATATTAGCTTCCTCCAATAATTTTATCTCTGAAAATTGACAGGATTGTGGATGAACAAATTTGTACAGGAGGTGTTTTGTGAATTTTGTATTTCTGATAATTTGATTCTAGTTATGGTTTTAGTTACCATTGATTTATTAAGTATTTTTTATTTGAACGTTAACTATCATTTCCTCTTTGATGCTATCTTTCTTTTTTTTTACAGGCACCACAAAGATAATGTGTTTGAAAATTAAGAAGACAATAACAACTTTGTTAAAGAAGTTTTATAGTTCAAAATGTTTCCTGAAACAATTCAAAATAATGCCTAAGCCTGACCCTTGCTTGAGAAATTTGGCATTAAAGAATCTTAAAGAGTAATAATTCATATTAATTAAAGGAAAAGTAATGTGTTTGTTCTGAGTTGCTGTAAGATGGGGTTGTTCTTTTGGGGGGAGAGGGGTGGGGGGATGTGGAGATGGGGGTTCTGGGAAATAATATTACCTGATGCAAAGCTTTATCTTTAAACTATTCTTTGAAAAGAAATACCAACATATATGTGTGATGGCCCAGAAAAACTTGGTCAATGTCGCACAGTGCACTTCTGCGATATCAAGCTTTACATTTATATTTGCAGAATTTTTAAACATTACATGTTATTACACTAACGAACTGAAATACAAGCATAGTAAGTTGTAATAATCAGTAGAGGATAGCTCTAAAATAGTGACAAAGGATAGCTCATCACACTGTGCACAGTCAAGTGAACTGATTTGAAATAATTTACAACATGGATTGTATGAAATGGAATAAAGGGAGAATGATTGCTTTAGTTAGAGAAGGCATAGATCTAGAGAAAAGAAGAGAGTCGTGATAATTGAGCTAGAAGATATTTGTGATAACTGAGCTAGAAGATATCTGTGATAACTGAGCTAGAAGATATCTGTGATAACTGAGCTAGAAGATATCTGTGATAACTGAGCTAGAAGATATCTGTGATAACTTAGCAGAAGATATCTGTGATAACTGAGCTAGAAGATATCTGTGATAACTAAACTAGAAGATATCTGTGATAACTGAGCTAGAAGATATCTGTGATATCTAAGCTAGAAGATATCTGTGATAACTAAGCTAGAAGATATCTGTGATAACTTAGCTAGAAGATATCTGTGATAACTTAGCTAGAAGATATCTGTGATAACTGAGCTAGAAGATATCTGTGATAACTAAGCTAGAAGATATCTGTGATAACTGAGCTAGAAGATATCTGTGATAACTTAGCTAGAAAATATCTGTGATAGCTGAGCTAGAAGATATCTGTGATAACTGAGCTAGAAAATATCTGTGATAGCTGAGCTAGAAGATATCTGTGATAGCTGAGCTAGAAGATATCTGTGATAACTTAGCTAGAAAATATCTGTGATAGCTGAGCTAGAAGATATCTGTGATAACTGAGCTAGAAGATATCTCTAGAAACATAATTTGCCAGCTTGCCATGATAATAGTGATGTGCTTCAACATGGCATTTTTTTATAAAACCTCGGTTGGCCGTCCCAGAGGGTGGCATGCTTCTTGGATTTGCGATGCACAGTACAACATGCAAAGCGGGTAGCTGTCTCGTAATAGCAGTTCGATGATAAATTATTTCTTTTAAACTTTATATCTTTTCAAATCATCACATTTTTTTATTCAACGCATTTAAGTACTTGCATGTATTTGATTTAAAGGATTTTTTACTTTCACAAACATTGTGTCCTCCTTATGATCAGACATAGATCTACTTATTCAATCAATCAAAATATATTCTAAGCATATTTTCCATTCATTTACAAACTTCATTATTGAAAAAATCAAACATTCAAAAGGCCTTCATTTCATTACTAAATCAGGAAGAACTCAATGACACTACAAAATACTTATCAACAGTCTATCATACGTAAAAATAAAATAACTTGCTTACATACTGTTGAGTATAACTTGAAAATAAGTAAACCAACGCAGATCTTAATGAGTCAATCGTGAGAATAAATGTGGCTACATTAATACATGTACCACAGGAAAAAGTCAATGAATGCCTCTTCTAATCTCATATATCATCTTTAGCATTTGCCTGGTGTTTTACCTCTTTAATAATGGATTTAGATGAGCAGATTTGGAAAGTTTATATACTTGAAAATTCTTAAATTAATAATTTAAAAAAAACAACTAATTATTTGTCTTAAATTGGACAACCAAACAGGTCAACTCTTGCCGGTTTTGACGGTAAAATGAAGATAACATCTCTCATGCATTTTACAGATGGGAACAGTGTAGAGGATTTCTCACTCAAAAAAGATTTTTTTTGAGGGTTGTGTGAATGAAATGAAACACACAAAGGCATGCTATATTCATTGAACTAACAGGAATATGGGTAACATTTACTGTTTTACTGTACCTCTGCTTTTCTGTAGCAAAGTTATGTAGGGGCTCTGCGTGGGTGGCAACCGACTGTCGTCAAAATCCCTGTCCCCATTCATGAGGGACACACCATCGGCAGGATCTCCTTGCTGAGATGAAAATGTAGAGGATGGCGGCTGGAAGACTGACTCAGAAGATGAATCCAGGGGTACGTACTTGGGAAGTGAATCAGATGATTCAGTCCGTGGCGGTGGTTTCCAGGCGTATGATTCTTCTGGAGGCGGTCCCTGTGAATTTTTTTTTAAAAACGTTTTAGACATATTAGCTGGATAATGATCTGAAAAGCAGTGACATAGTTAAGTTATACAAATGTAAACAGATTGAAAGAAATGAGGGAAGCTTTTTAAACCTTATATCCAATGTAACGCCAAGGCTCATTCTTGTTCCTGGAATTAAAAACAACTTTCATGCCAACAATAAATAAAAAAACAATCACATGAAACGCACCTTAGTAGTAGTCTAAAAAGATGCTAAAAATCGTGTATTTTACTATGTTAACACGTCCCTGAAAGCATAGTAGTACAAAGCTTATTGGCTGAAAATGTTTATGTAATGCAAAGAAAACAATAAAGCTAAAAAACAAACTTTTTCTTTTGTTCACTTTTCTCACTATCAAGTGTGGCCTGACTTTCACAACAATAGTGATAACATACTGTTAATAGGGGATGATGCTCTTGTGAAGTTATTGTTTTTGATTTATTCCTAGTTTTGAAATTTTGATAATGGTTTAAAACAGGGGATTGGAAGGGAATAAGACTGCTGTAAAAAACAAATGGCATGTTTTCCTTGTCATCTTTTTAAAGTCTGTAAGGATTTACGATCATGTGTTACACAAATGCCATTCAACAGTTGATTATAAGTTGGCGATACACATCCCTACCTTTGGGACAGTTTTCGGTGGGTTGAATTTCTTGCTAGTGTCCAAACGAACTGGTTTGTATTCTCTTTTAGCTCCAGGGGCTGAACCTCCAGGAGTCCAGATAGGTGCCAAATTCTTCAACGATTTCTCTGGTGGTGAAATTCTAGATTCACTTCCTTCAGTTTTGGAACGAGCAGGTAAAGTCTGGGTTCCTTGAATCCAGGGGTCTGTGAAAGAAATTAGATGACACATCATTGAATACTTTGAGCTATTAAGAACAAGTCAAGTAAAGTTCCTTCAAGGCTATTAAGGCCCATAGAGCCGGAGCTTATCCCGGTTTTTTGTAGCATGAAGCGGAAACAGGTGAATAAGGTTTTCACACCCAAGCTAGTGCTTGTACCCATTTACACCTGGGTCGAATAGGAAAAAATGCGTGTTGAGTGTCTTTTCCAAGGAACACAACGTCGGACCTAGCTTTGCTACGATTCGAACCCAGGACCTTATGATCCTTAGTCCAGCATCCTAACCACTAGGCCACCAACATTTTACATTTTCTTTATAGTGAGATTTCATAACATTCAATTTTAAGAGGAGGACCCATATATCAAGCAACACTGCCTATAGAGAATACACAAGATCCTCCCTCTGACTAAAACAAGTTCTAAATATACATCGCCAACTAAAGACCTGCATGTTAGTTGCAATGACACACGTCAAAGAGCCCCACTACAAGGAACAGGACGGCCACATTTTTTTCTCATGGAGACTTTGATCACTCAAAGAATCGCTATTAGGCAGTCACCTAGCATAAAAAAAATAGAACAAACAAGGCCCACACGCAACAACAACACAAAAGAAGAAAAAATGGCGGAAAATAATCAATGAGTAAACAAATGGTAAGCAATAAAATAAATGAAAGACAAAGAGAAGAGGAGAGAGAGCGTGAGTGTCCGTAAATCACCAGCTTTGCCTTTCTCTGTCACATGCCTCAAAGCAAAATGGTTTTTGATGAACTTGATAATTGTACTTAAATTATCAGATAATGTAACAAATATATAGTGTGTTATACTATAATATAATCAGTCACTGCTATTTCTAAAGATACATGAAAAATATGCATAGAACTCTAAGCAACAAAACTAAAAAAAAAAAAAAAGAACTGTACCAGAATTATTTTGTGGAGGATAGCTTTGACCATGAAATTCATGAGCTAGAGAGGAGCCATTCATCTGATGGTTGCTTGGAGGAGGATCTGAGGACAAAGACAAAATTCTTTAAAAGCTTTGTCTTTATAATTGATTAAAATTATCTCATTTCTAAATTTCATCATGGAAATTAAATGCGCATATTTCCCTTCTTCCTTCTCCTTTTTTTCAACAGTTTGTTTCAGAACTTAATGTCGCTTTTCTCAAAACAATAAAATCTAAGGAGATAAATTTACAATACACATAAAAATATATCCAACCATAATAGCAGGCTCATCGTTGGTATGTCATGTGGTGTAGTTGTGTAACTGACTGGAGGCAAACAAGGCGGGTATTCGATTTGATTTTTTAAATGTGTAAATACATTGTACTCAATTTGCTGCACTATTGTAGTTATATTCTTTTGAGAGTTGAGAGAAGTAGTTAAGGAGGTGATCTGCTGGAGGATACATAATATAATGTTCTTAAATCTGTATTTCTGAGGGGTATCTGCCTGAACATTAAGTTCTATATATTCAAAAGAACCTTCATATCACGTTTTCCCAATATAAATAGTGGATGTCGTTCTAGACAGCTAAATGGTGTGCAAATAATGTTGTCGGATTAAAATATCTTGTTCTTAGTACAAATGCAATGCAAAACAAACAAACAACCCCCCCCCCCCCCCCAGTAAAATCAACAAGCCCCTTGACTGAACAGTGACAGCAACGATGAGGTTACAAAACACTTTTGGATAAACTGTATAAATGGATACAATGTTCCTGAGGGGGAAATGCATTGAAATGGCCAAACCTTTCTCTGAACGTGTCAAGGTTGCAAATGGCAATAATTAAAGACAGGAAAGAACTAGGATATAAGTGAAATAAAAGTGGAAGGGAAAAAGAAAAGCAAAGAAAAGAAGAACTTTTTTTTATAACACAAGCTCAACACTCAAGCAGAGATGTAATATTGAAACTCACAGTTCCTGTGCATTTTTGGGGGCCCACCTACATAAGAATAATGCCAAAACAGATAGGAACTTGAGGACATAAGATAGTATCTTGATAGGCTCAAGTACCTTAAATCTGAAGTGAAGAGGAGTGAGTGGAACATCTTGGCATTAAGGGTGGGGCAAAGGGAGGTGCCAGTATCAAATATCGTTTAGCATTAAATTGGTGAGAACAAAACTAAAACGACCTCAACTTAGTTCTTATCATTCTAGTTGATTTAAGCTGCATCTTAGATTCTTTCAATGCGATCTAACCATGGCCTTCGAGAGGTCGAGATAA
>JAXRKP010000004.1:1084769-1094769 GCA_037039925.1 Doris montereyensis
GGGTATCTTTTTATTTCTTTTAATGTTTTTCTGTGCCGAGTTTTATATGACAAATGAATATCCACAGACAGAAATCCATGTCGTAAAAGGTGCTGCCAGACAAAGGAAATTGAAAAGCCAGACAGTAAGAGGCAAGTTAAGGAAATGTTTTGAAGACAGGTACGCCAGGGTTGAAGGAGTGGCTCTTGAGATGGAAACGTTCGTAGACAGGGACCATCTAGCTATAGTATAGTATAAAGAGAACAGAATGAAGAACTTAGTGGCGTAGAGGAATTTAAGTTTAATGTAAAAAGAAGAGAGAGAAAAAAACCCAACCACGTCAGAGAGTGAAGTGAGGGAAGGAAAGAGAGGGTGTGAAAGAGGATAACAGACAGACAGATAGACAAACAGACAAAGAACAGACAGACTGACAGACACATGAGACGTGGGCAGAGCAGACAAAGAAGCAACAGCAGGCAAACAAAATAAATCTAAATATAGAGGGAAACTGGTGCATCAAGGTGCATTTTTTATGACCAAGTGAGTACACAGATGCTAGTTGCAGAGGAAGATAACCGAATGGCAGTCGAGAAGAGGAAGTGGACTCAGAGCATCGAGACCTGGCCTCCCGGGTGTGAGAGGCCGTGGGGTACGACGAGGTAAGCTCCGTATGTACTGCATGGGTCTGGACACGGAGCGTAGCGGCAGTTAAAACATCAAGACTGTTGGCATTTAAAGAAGCCAGAAGTAATTTGCTCACTCGGAGTCATCGGTTCCCAGAGTGGAGCCAAGTTCAAGTGCTACTCTTGAGCGCCTATCAATTCACATACCTACACTGGTGCTATTTTTAAGTAGCGGCCATTTTTTTGTTTGTTCGCTCTTTTGTTTTTATTACATGTACTTTTGTTTTCTTTTTGTCTATGATTTTGTGCGCTTGGCTGGTGGTCGACACCGTGACGTCTATCAAAAGATGTATTAAGTTTTGATTGTCATAGGAGGGTAGTTACATTTCTGCAAGATTGAATCATCTCACGAGCATTTTATGCCCCCCCTTTCCCAGTTCCATTTTATCGTATTAACATTGTCGTCATTTCTTTGTCCGTTAACAAAGGTGTGAGCATTATCATTTTTTTTTTCAAAACATCCATCTTTTTTGCATTTGACTTTGTCTTTAAATTCAGCTGTGGTCATGCTCACCTTTTTCATTTTAACGCAAGGCACACTTGCGACTGGTTTTCGGCATTCCTTCTACTTATTCTCTTATCTGCTAGTCTTAGGCCTTTTCCTGATAACTAATAGCTGAAACAGTTTGACAATGCTTTATAGTAACGCTAAAAGACGATTAAATTGATCAACATTGTTATATACAGTCGTCTGTCCCATTTTCCTCCTCACGCATACACACAAAAGCCATACGTCTTTCTCGATCGTCCAAGAAGAATGAATGTTCAAAGTTAGAAAAAAATACGTGTGTATTTACACCAATATAATATACTATCTATCCTTCATTTTATATGTTGCAAGACAATACCATTGCACATTACGCTAATTCTACCGGTGAAGGCGCATACAGAGTTACGCATTTGTATCAACAGTTTGTATATTATTGCACATTGTAACCACCGGTATCCTGTTGCAATAAATAATATACTGAATTCGACCTCAAACTTGGAAACATAATGCAATAAACATTGCTCAAAATAGCTTCGCTCGGTGTTTAGTTATCTTAATGTTTCAGTCTCTATCTTGCCAGTATTGATATGAGGATTTCAAAAAGCTGCACTCACCTTCGTAGCCGAAGTGCTGGTTGTCCTGAAAGTTGGGTGGTGGAGCTGTGGAAGTGTCTCGGCCATCTACAACTACAAAGGAGAGAACAAACAAGGGACTTCAGTTACTATCGATGGATGTGTACTGCTGGACACTGTAAAATACACTGATGGGATGAAGAATTGGGGGACGAAAAGCATTGGTCTAACAGACATTGGAAATATTTCTTTAAATGACACGATAAGGTGTTTGACATCTTGAAACTGAAATGACTTTCCTCTTCATCTTTGCTTTCTCCTTCTTCATCTTATTGTTCCTCCTATTATAATTAATATCATCATCATTATCATTATTATTTGTAATTTTGCTTCTATTATTGTTATCATGATTAATTGTTTACGGTTAATAATAATAATAATAATAATTATTATTATTATTACATGTGTTGCTATAATAATTAATATCACCATCATCATCAACAGTATGGCATATCGTCCTTATTCACCTCAGCTAGATCATGTTTTCATTAAGGCTCAACTAAATTATGATAATAATAAAACATATTTGCCAAAAACTCTTATGAAATTGTGTTTCCTTTTTAAGCTAATAGAAGAGGCTAATGTCAAAGATAAATTCATCAGATCGGCGCCAGCCACAAACAAACAAAAAAACAACAAAAACGTGGGCGGATGTTTAAAGCTGAGTGACATAATAATTCTAGGTGTGGGTATTAATTAATTTAGAATGCTCCGACAACTATCAAGACAGACGGATAAAAAGGGAAGTTTACTGTTTATTTCTGCTATTGGATCTACCTGTATCTCAACCTGTGAGGGGAATTAATGCGGTAAGGTGCATAGAACCATTATGAAAAGAAGATCAACTGTCTCGGATGACTCATTCGGGAAATGGTTTTATGAAGGAAGCTACCTTGAGTTAAAGGAATGCCATCTTCTTCTTTTACATAAATTGAAGTGAGTAAGTACCCACCCCCCCCAAAAAAAAATAATCAAAAAATAAATTCGTAATAATAAATAATAATGTGTAGATAGTGGAGAGACAAATCTTTCATCTCAATTTTCACTTAAACTTATGTATTTCGGATGAATAAAAAAAAAAACGAGTGATATGAAGGGGACTTGAAAGCAAATCTTAGTATCCTCAGCATGTATATAACAACTACGCATTATTATTATTATTATTATTATTATTATTATTATTATTATTATTATTATTATTATTATTATTAAATTATTATTATTATTATTATATCATTATTACATTATTATTATTATTATTATTATTATTATTATTATTATTATTATTATTATTATTATTATTATTATTATTATTATTATTATTATTATTATTATTATTATTATTATTATTACTATTATTATTATTACTATTATTATATACTTTAGTATATAATACATATATTATACCATAACAATAATGCGCGTGAATTCTTGTGTGTAAGTGAATATGTTTCACTTCTTGTTTCTTTATCAATTCCGTTTTACCTTTCAATGTCTGGGTTGTAAACTTGCAACGATTATCATCACCATCATCATTAGCCCCTTCCACCCCCGCCCCGATCCTACGCACCCCCTCCTCCCAAAAGAGATACAACGCCCACTTTTTCGCTGAGCTTGTTTTGGGTTTTTTTTATAAATGAGGGAAAAGAAGAAAAAAAAGCTTTCCTCCCGAAAATGGGGACAGCATTAGTCAAGAAGGAAAATGAGTGCAGGCAGGCACCCTGTCTATGCTATTACAGAAAATATATGGGAATACACCTGGCACAGATAATTAACGGTTGCGTTCGGAATGTGAACACGATGATAATCCGCCCACGTTGAAACTTAGTCGAGGCTAAGTTCAGCCTTGGTAGAAATAATCTTGCTTGTAAGGAGAATGGGCACCCAGCATATAATACAGTTATATAATAATAATAATAATAATAATAATAATAATAATAATAATAATAATAATAATAATAATAATAATAATAATAATAATAATAATAATAATAATAATAATAATAATAATAATAATAATAACAATAATAATAATAATATGTGCTATATATTATATTATACATATACATGATATAGTTTTAAATAATATACCTATGTATGATATATCATTTAAACATTAAAATCTCCGTTGGTTTATCACAGTATTGATTTCACGTGCATGCAATATCTATTATATTATGAATATGGATGTTGTATAACCTTTCTAAGTCAGGCTTTAAAATATGTGAAGATAAATGTTATGTACACACACATGTGTAAATATACGTGTGTGTATGTGTGTGTGTGTGTGTGTGTGTCTTATGTTTGTCAATAAACTTTGTCTACAATGTATACCATCACGATGATATTTCTCTAAAAAGATGATAAAAAATAGCCTATACCGTATTCCCTAAATTAAATACCTTGTGTATACATAATACATACTGCATATTCATGTCTATATGTACAGATTTAAAACACATTTTTCGTTAAAATTTTACATTTGTAAAGCAAACTTGAAAGCAATTGTTTTATAATAGTGTGTACATGTTCAAATCAATCCCAGGGCATGCTTTGAAAATGGAAACCAGCGTGCATTGCAGTGGTAGTTGCGTGTTAGTATGATCGTTTCAAAGTCTTCAAACTTTAATGGTCGGGATATGCAGACAACAAAAAAACAACGTATTACGTATGTTGATTGATATTAGAAAACTCACACAATACGCACAATGACTCCTAAGAAACGTAAATCAATGGAGGTAATATTCACTTGATGCATTCATTTGACGCATTGAAAATGTCAATGTTATATCTAAACTAGGTAACAAAGCTCGTGTCATGGTCACACACTTACACACACACACACACACACACACACACACACACACACAAAGGCTTGCTTTAAGACTTGCTTTGTGAGTTTGTTGCACACTGAGTTAGTTATTTCACACACAAAACTGAAAACACACGCAAACCCTCGTTCAAGACGAGGAAAGGATTTTGGAAAAGAACAAAGATTCGTTTGCCTTCAATGTCTTCTAGAGAACAGTAGATCTAGATAGGAAAAGGGGAGCAAAGTTTCTGGTAGAAAGATTGTAAGGATGTCGTATACGACGAAAAAGAAATGGCTCAGCATGGTGATAATTATGATGAAGATGATTAATGGTAGCAATTAGACATGGTGTACCTAGCGAGAGAGAGAGAGAGAGAGAGAGAGAGAGAGAGAGAGAGAGAGAGAGAGAGAGAGAGAGAGAGAGAGAGAGAGAGAGAGAGAGAGAGAGAGAGAGAGAGAGAGAGAGAGAGAGAGAGAGAGAGAGAGAGAGAGACAGAAAGAGAGACAGAAAGAGAGAGAGACAGAGAGGGCTGACAGAAACAGAGACAGAGACACAAAGACAGACAGTCAGAGACAGAGACAGACAGACAGGCAGACAGACAGACAGACAGAGACAGAGACAGAGACAGGGACAGGGACAGAGACAGGGGCAGAGACAGAGACAGAGACAGAGACGGAGACAGCCAGACAGACAGACGGACAGAGACGTAGACAGAGAGCTCTTGGAGAAACTGGAAAGAATGATAGTGGAAAGTATGAAGCTCGGGCTTTCAAAAGACCATCAGATGGTAGACAGATAAAAGAAAGAGGTCCCATGCGATAGGATGTTAAAAGGACGTTAATGTCAGTTTGTTATAATACAGTGGAAAAATTATAACAACACTCACTGATGGTGAATCGTCTCACTGAGCGTACACATAAATTCTGCGTTAAAACGGCCAAGTTGCGTTATTTACTTTACACTTTTAACTTGATCCTATAGACAACACACAATGAACTCTTTTTCATCATTGACTGTCATTTAACTCTGTACATAGCATGCTGGCTGAATTATTATTTTTTTGGCCATTGAACAACAACAAGGTAGAATGAAAACAAATTAGCACTGCTGAAATCGAAACAAAAAATCATTAGATCAGGTAAAAACACGATCGGACCGAAGTTGTAACAGCCATGCCATGCGACACACACAAATCCATCTATGCTCCGGGAAAGCCAAGCCAAGCCAAGCTTAAAATAGCCGAGTTATTACCCTTGACTTCTGATTCTGATCAAAGCAAGAGAGCTCGTGATTGATGAGTTAGTTCACGACATGTACCAACCATGCGTCAGCTACAGCATTGACGACGAGCGAGCCGGGTGTTTGACAATCTTTCAAGAAGAATGTAGGCTGAGCTAAACACTTTAAACCTAATAATATATGCATGTATGTATGCGTGTGTTTACCTCTGGGACCAGCAATGGAAGAAACCGAAGGTTCGTGGACCACCGTGATAGGGATCATCTTGCCCATCGAGGCGGACGCCTCCTGGGGAAGAAATGGCTCTTGCCCTCTCATCATGATGGGAACGTCGATTGGTAAAGACTCGTTGGAGGACTTGCTGTCTTTGGCTATGATCGTATCTCTAGAGTCTGAGCTGGAGACAGCATTGTCGGAGTGGGGTGAATGATTGTCGTCCTGGCTACTAACAGACGACTGTGGCAAGCTACCTAAATCTGTGTTGGCCCACAGCGGTTTGCTATAGTCTTTATAATCGAGCGTATGCTCTAAATCTCGTCGTGAAAAGTCGTAGCTCTGGCTAGATTTCAAGGCGGACCTCTGTCTCTGTCATTATCAACTGACGCTTGCGGATTGCTAAAATTTTGAAGGGTGGCACTAGACTTCAACGGTCTTATATTGGGGAGTGTGGGGTAAGGATTATTGACGCTATTGGAATCGTATTCCGTCTTTTCAGGGTCAGTTCGTTCGAAAGAATTTTGGAAAGCACGGTTCCTGCTACCGCTGCTGCCTTTGGCGGGCAGTGTAGCGTAGGATCCAGGACCGTAGTCCCTCCCCCTGTTACTCGGGTCAGGCTGGTAATGGGAGGGGTGATGGGATCCTGGAGCACTTTGCCATGAAGACGAAAGTTGAGAAGACCCTGCGGACGGCCAGTCAGAATTTGTCTTTCCGTCCTCCTGACTGTGTCGCCTTGTGCGTAGTTGGGAGCCAGCTGAGTCTGGGCGGCCAGTGACGTTGTGCTGTACAGCTATTGGGATTCTACGAGGACTAGTATCTATACGAATAGGTTTCGTCCATGCTGGAGCGCTGTCTGTGCTGACAGAGTGAGCGTTGGTGTTGCCATCTTGACGAGAGAAAGGAGCAGAGCTAGGCTGTGACGCCGAGGTTCGGGTTGGAGTCCCTCGGTCGGGTATCGGCTTTGGCTGAGACTGTTCGCGAACAGCATTCGTGAATGAATGCGGTGCCCTCTTTGGCAGAGTTTGAGAGGTTGCTTCCCCTTGGTTAATTTCTGCCAGTAGACAAAAGTTAGGTGTGCACATAAGAAATTTAACAAACAATGAAGAGTGAATCGAAGAACAAACGTCAATATTATCATGAATGTCTTAAGATTATTTTCCAAAACGGGAACCATTCAAACCAAAAGTCAAACACTGTCAATCACTCAAACGAAAAGAAGAAAAAATCGTAGATCACACAAAGCAAAAGTGAGCGCGATAAAATAAATCTCAAACTGAAAGGCACTGCAATTTCAATTTAAAATCGCACTGCAAAAGCTTAAAGACACGTACGCTTGTCGCTCTCTAAAAATGGCCTCTCTAACTCGTAAAAGCATCGTATGAGAGATTCTGGGTGTGTGGCTGGAAGAAAGAGTAGGAAGAAAGTATGAAGCACAGAGCGGGGCATTTTACAGTTTCCACTTATTCGCACAGCATTCCTTCAACTGGGCATTCTCGGTCACAACTATGGTTAATTCAACAACACCATAAATATAACACGTCCATATCAGCATAATAACACTGTCATTAAAATGAACATTTATTAAAAGACGATCTCCGTCCAAAGTTTTATCCATAGTGCAAAATATTTTCGACACAAATTTACTATTCGGAGATTTGAACAAAACTAACGTCTGAATTCTGTTAACACAAAACTTTTAGCTAAATGCAAATCTTAAAAAAAGAAAAAAGAAAAGAAAAAGAAAATATCAACATGAAAGGAACACACACATATACATTCACATTCACACAGACTCACACACAGATACACATCTATACACATTTCATGAATGTTCAGGAGGTGAAAATATTTCAAAATTCACCTATTATTCTCGATACATCCAAACATTTCGCCTAAATTGTGTAAGAGCATACGTTTATATTTCTAAAGAATAACCAATCTTTGTTTACTTTCATAATTATCAATAACACTCCAGTTTCTTGTCCTTAGTAAACAAATGGAAATAAAAGCAATAAGAGTATCAAAAGTATTTGGAAACGGAGTGGCCTTGTAAGTGTAAGTGTAATCACCCCTTGAACAGGGTACAAACTATCGATATTGATTACATTACTGTCCCTTATTCACGGGGGAAATGTCTTTAAATAGTTAATCATGGCTCGTGATTACTGTAAAAGATACAGTGACCACTCTTCCAAGTTAAAATTGCTCCCAAAGAATATTTATTTCCGTCAACATTGTTGACGGCATTTTCGTCCAGACCAACAGGCCAAAGCTGGCCAACACTAATACACTTTGTTTGTCGTTTGTCGTTGGAATTTCTTATCATTTGGGAAACTCGATGAATACGATTAAGATTCTATCCTGAGATTTAGTGCAAATTATACATCACAGAAAAAAGGAAGAAAAAAAGAAACACAAACGATGTTTTACACAATTTCGGCGAATTTGTGTTGCATATAAACTAACCAGTAAAATTAAAACATCGTATCTACAGCATTCAAAGGAAAACAAAATGGAAAGAGAAAATGAAAAATGCAGGAAAAATCATCAACGTGCTGTAAATAACAAACCGAATCTAAAAATGCACAAAGGGCCAAACCCCCCCCTCCCCTCTCCTGTGATAAACAATACAGAGATTTAAAGTAACAGAATTGTAAAATAGTCATGTTAATGTGAAGGACACACAGAAATAAACGAACTTAAAATTATATACGAAGAAACAAAATAAAAGAACTAGGAGAAAATAAACTCAATTAGATGTTACTTATTACTAAATGTACATTAATCTAACCAAAAAACAGGAATATTTTTGTAATGAAAAGGAATAGTTCGATTTGTTTAGCTATATTCGTCGCAATACTCATTAAGAATAGATCATTGTCAATCAACAATATCAATAGGACACAATCAAGTATGGGTGAAATTAAAAGTACACGGATATGCAAACCCTTAATCATGACTGGTAATATGCCATGCATTTTAATCGTGGCTACATAATGAGGGTATTGGTGGCTATTTCCATCAGCATTCCATTAAACGCCCATTAGACAGTGGAAATGTATAGAGTATAAGCTGGAGTAAATGGGGTCAGATGTATGGTTAGTAGAGGGCCACTTGATGCTCCTGTCATGCAATCAGGAAGCAATGGAGATGAATAGAAAAAGAGCCACTCAAAGGCTTCCAGACACGGGCCAGATGGCCTTTGCTACCTTGGACATCAGCGCCCATTGCTGCCAGTCGCTCCTGTTGCTTGAAGAACAGGTTCATGCCACGTGACTTCCTGGGCCTGCCACGCCCACCACTGACCACGTTCTCGCTGGCGGTGGAAGAGACAGAAGGGGTGGGGAGGGCTGTTTCTGTCCGCAAGAAATCTCCGGGTAGGGATGGGGTAGGGGAACCTCTATGGAGGACGGGGATGGGGCCCGGTCTGTACAGGGACCGAGACTCGGGCTCGCTATGTTGTCTACGGTACATGGGAGGGGAACGCGGGTCACTATCTTGAGACCACAGGCGGTTTCGTTGTCCTTGACCCTGCTGTTGGGGCGCGTACTGGGGCTGGGAGTTTGGGAGGGTCGCATGCCTGGATAATGGTTTTGGTTATTATACTGTTGGTGTTGTCTGGCTGGGGACTGATAGCCGGGGTGCGTCTGCTGTTGGTGGTGACTGTGTTGCCCCGCGGATGAGTGCGCGTACTGATCTCGGTAGTGGGGATGCTGTGAGTGATCATGACCAAAAGCTTGCATGTCGTGGTGTTGCATTGGGTGATGTTGTTCTCCGTGTCTGTCTCCCCCGCGTCTTTGTCGCTGGTGCTCTTCGTACTGTTCCCTGATGGATTTACCGGACGACGGGGGCGGAGACATCATGTCTTCATCTAGAGCACGGATGAAGTTCTTCATGGGCATGCCGACGTCTGGTGGGGGTAATCCGCCTGGGACGGCATTTGAGGCT
>JAXRKP010000004.1:1097269-1105422 GCA_037039925.1 Doris montereyensis
AGAGAGAGAGAGAGAGAGGGGGGGAGGGGTGTTCGTGTATGTATATATGTGATTATAAACATGTGCATGTGTATTATTTTATTATAGCCGTAACAGTATATTTATGACACCAGAAACCCAAAACGGAAATAAATAAACTCATCGAAACGAAATTTCTGTGGTAAAAACAATTACACAATGTATAAAACAAATTGATGTCTGAGAATAGGAATGATTGATTTGTCACAACCAGCAAAAAAAAAAGGAATAAATTATGGAACTTGAAACAATAGAGTTTGTAAACAAATTTGACACTCAATGGAAAGTTAATGAATTAAATGGGCAGTACAATGAGATCTAGAAAGCAGTAGTAAAATGTCAAACGTTATCTGATACAAGCACATGCAGCTGACAATGATTAATGGAAAGACCAACCCGCTTGAGAAGGCAAAGTAAGTATGAAGGAGGAAGAATAGATGTGAGCATGTGTGTGTGTCGTGTATGTAAGAGGGTGTGTTGATGTATGGGTGTGTTGTTGTTGTTGTTGCCCGGCACACGTTGTATGCAATGCAACCGGTGAGGAATAATATCGACGATAACGATTTGTTGATACGCTTTTTACACTTTCAGTAGGGATAAAACGTGTTCACACGCACATGTACACATACATGCACACACACACACACACACACACAGACGGAAGCTAACCAAATATTTATTGAAAATGGTATAACGTTATCAAATATAAAGAGATCAGTCAGACTGGGAGAAGGTGGGGGGCAGACGATAGGATGGAGAGAGTGGCGAAGAGAGAGACAGCCAAAGACAGGCAGGCAGACAGACAGAAAGAAAGACAGATAGACAGCTAGACAGACAGGCAGACAGACAGACAGAAAGAAAGAAAGACAGCTAGACAGGCAGACAGACAGACAGACAAACAGAAATATAGACAGCTAGACAGACAGACAGAAAGAAAGACAGATAGACAGCTAGACAGGCAGGCAGACAGACAGCCAGACAGAAAGAAAGACAGGCAGACAGACAGACAGAGACAGGCAGACAGACAGACAGACAGATAGACAGGCAGGCAGACAGACAGACAGACAGACATATAGACAGGCAAACAGACAGACAGACAGACAGACAGGCAGAGTAAATGGGTAAAAAACCGGCGAGACAAATTCTGTGAAGAAAAAAACGTGTCAACAAGACAATGGCGTGTAGCACGTAGTTAAACATAAATTGATGATGGCAGTAATGGATTGTGACAATCTGGCAAATCCGTTGCTCAGCCATGCATCTAATGTCCACGTAAGCGGCTACCTCGGGGCTGACGTAGGATTTTTTAAGTCAAATGATCGCTGATAATACGATTTGCACATAGACCGTGTAGGGTTTTAGTAAGGACTATCTGATGGACTAACTTCTACGCACCAAGGGGTCGCTTTGAGGTAGAGACAAATAATAATTCAAGTCAGTATTGGGCACTTGTTGAATCCTCGACCTCGTTCCTACAATGCCATGCCTATCTAATCTAAGGTCTGAGGAAGATGCTGACAGGATACCGTCGCGCCTCCCCCCTTTTCTTGAATTTGAGTTTTAGCAATAGCTGCATGTGTCATGTTCTAAGAGAAACCTCACCACCCAAATTCCATTTAGTTCTCTCTTTTATAATTCTGAATCAACGTTTTCGCTCATAAGCCTATATTAGCCTCTCTATCTCAACACCTGCAGGTAAGACAATATAATTTTAGACCTATCTTTCTTCTGTGTTCTTTTAGCTCCCTTCTGATCAATTCAACGCAGATAGATGATGAGCCTGGTACAAAATAATGATGTCAGCGCATGGAAAAGACCACCAATTTAATATCACTCTGTTCAGAGCTTAAACAAACCTGGGAATCTCATGATTTAGGTCCAATGAAAAGTGGGTCATTCTATGAACACGGATAAGATTATTACATAAACACTAATCACACCACTCTTGTGCTAATGCACACTCCACAAGAACACGTTATTAATCCCTCGAATCAGCGAGCACAAGAAACGTTCAACGCTTCGAAATTATTATGAACTAGACTACTTCTTCGTTTATTATTGAGCAAAACTAAACTTGCTAGCGATCCAGCCAACGGCCAGGTGTCGAAAGAGAGAAGAAAACTAAGGCAGAATTGACCTTAGGCCAACCTGTCTTAAACTTTCCTTTATCAGCCAACGACCTGCATGCACGCCGAGATGCCTAAAGCTTTCCTCCTTCTCCTCCTCCCGTTTGGGGGTGAGACTGGAAGCGGGTACGTAGGATCTCACGGATGTAGTAAGGGGTAGGTCTAGAAACTGGCCAGACACGAACACGACTGAGCACCGGGGGATCAGATTTGAAAGAAGCGCAAATGAATAAAGGTGTGAAGGTACGGGCGAGCAGGATGAGTCACTGGATGATGATGTCATTAAGTCCTCCTTTACTTAGCCCCTTGGTCTGTCATAACCTCCATCCACTCACGGGTCTGGCATCATCATCCCCCTCATTGCATCTGGCATACTTTACCTTTCCACGGTGAAACGCATATCTGACGAACACGGATGTGGAGAGGATAGGCAGGAGGAAGAATTCAAGTTACAGGCGATGATGATAATAATATTACGGCGAAGACAAGACAGGCGACTTCCTCCTAAAAATACACCTGGGAAGGCACACGGCGTGGACCAAAAAAGAAACTTGGCGGCTAAAATAGAATGGAGTGAAAGAAAGAACTGGCTCAACTGAAGACAAGGGGGAGGAGAGAGAGAGAGAGAGAGAGAGAGAGAGAGAGAGAGAGAGAGAGAGAGAGAGAGAGAGAGAGAGAGAGAGAGAGAGAGAGAGAGAGCGTGCCCTCTAACGGATAAAAGTGGCATGAGAGACGATAATTGTCCGTGCAACGCGCATCATAACGAAATTTAACTGCAGTTTGGCGATGTGTATTTAAAAGATAACTGAAAAGCATGAAACGGTGGCTTGTATTAAGATGGAGGGAAGGGTGAACAGAAAGAAAGATCTGAGGATGAGTAGAAGCGTAGAAGTGAAGCGCTTTTAACCTGTAAGACACCTTCAGTAATGAAGATGGCTGGCTACGTTTCTCATTTACAGCAGTAGGGGTGGGTAGAGAGAGAGAGAGAGAGAGAGAGAGAGAGAGAGAGAGAGAGAGAGAGAGAGAGAGAGAGAGAGAGAGAGAGAGAGAGAGAGAGAGAGAGAGAGAGAGAGAGAGAGAGAGAGAGAGAGAGAGAGAGAGAGAGAGAGAGAGAGAACAGAGAGAGACAGACAGACAGACAGACAGACACAGAGAGAGAGAGAAGAGAGAGAAGAGAGAGAGAGAGAGAGAGAGAGAGAGAGAGAGAGAGAGAGAGAGAGAGAGAGAGAGAGAGAGAGAGAGAGAGAGAGAGAGAGAGAGAGAGAGAGAGACTGGGTCGTTTGGAGAGGTAAATATAAAAAAAATGACAGGTGGAGGCCAAAAAAAAAGAAAGGAACATTCGGCAGACGAGTTAGAGCTGACAAAGGATGGAATGAATGGCGGCTACCCGGGGTACAGCTGGCTCTGCCTTGGCGGCTAGGTGCTACAGAATGGTGGAAGAACGCTAAGGATGGCGCGTGTGCATGGGTGAATGAACTGGAGGAAATCTACGGGGCGAAGAAACGCGCATACACACTTACGGAGTGGAGAAATTGTTAGGGATTTGCTACATTCAGCGAAGAAGGAAGACAAACGTCAAAATAAATTTTACCAACACCGCAAAACGCATTTAAAGCAAACAATTTAAACACCCATTACCGGAAGAAGAAAACAGATATGAATCATACAGTCGTGTGTGCTAGATCATTAATTTGTGTAAAGAGTTCAGCTTATTTCGTCGAATGCATACTGAACTACGAGAAAATCATTTCACGTTTGGAAATCTGCCCACAGACAGCGCTACTTTAGTACAAAAAAGACATAGTCTGTTGTACATATTAATATGTGTATTACGACATGATAAATAATGAATAAGTTTCAAAAGAAAGTCCATTATTTTGTATTAGATGCAACATTTTACAAACTCAATCATTTGCACTTGATATAGATCTAGATCTTCAACCAAGACTGCTTTTGAAAACAACTAGACACGAAACCTTCATGACATCATTCAGTTTATGGACAGAAAATCTAACTGACATTTCACACTCACATTATAATAATAACAATAATACAATAAATCTGAAGAATGGCCAAGGAATAACACAGAATGCTAGAAAACGTACATTCGGGCAACAACGGCACTAGAAAGCTCACTGACAAAAAAACACACAGCGGAAGAGGAAAACCAGGACTTGTGACCTCATTACCATTATACGAGTTTATCCAACCAAAACCTTTTCCAAAACATAAACATTCCAAAATGGGCCAGTGTGGAGTTGTATGAGTACCAAACGTATAATAAATAAATGTTTTGAGATGAAAGGAAAAGCCTCGACAGCCGATCGGAAGCAGACAAAAATTAGATAAGAGTATGTCAGACTTAATAATGTCATAGATTGGGCACAGACCAGAGGCAGAGTGACATGAAAGCCAGACATGGATTTAAGTGTCTCCGTCTTTTTTCTACCTTAGTCAAAACCATGTTTTCCCATATAATGTATCAGAAAAGCACTTTCTTCCAGGTCAAGCAAGTGCTTTCTCAATATCAATCAGGCGCTTTTTTTCCTCCTCAGTTAAACAGGTGCATTCTTTCAAATCACATAGGCGCTTTTTCTAAAAAAAGACAGGTGTTTTTCCCCAGATAAATCGCATGTTTTCTCTCCCATGTACAAAAAAGAATCCCGCTTCTTTTTTTTTTTTTTACAGTAAAACAGAGGTGGTCTTCTCTCGCATACAGCAAGCACTATGTACCAAGCCAAACAGGCCTTGTATCATACAATAGTAATTTTCTCTCAGAAAGTACACGCCATCTATTATGCAAGCATAATGTGCTCTCTCCTAGATCAGTGGGCGTTTCAGCTTCAAATAAAATAGAGATCTTTCCCCCATAATATGAAATGAGCCATTTCAATCACATCTTGCGAGTCGTTTCTGCAAAGTAAAAAGTATATCAAACAGGTACTTGTACTAATTCAAAAACAAGATTTATTGGAAACGAAACAGGATATATAACTCTCTCTCTCTCTCTTTCTCTCTCCGGAGTCATCCGAAACACTGGATTATTTTATTCATACATTTTTCATTTGCATACAAGGATTGAACAGCGACTCCAGACTGAGTGGCACTTCCCTCACTTTGCCATCACATCTCCATCCTACCACCCTCTCCGATAAACATCTCAGGTCATCACGACTTGTATTATACAACACGACAAAATCTACACCACAGACAACATTAACAATGATATGTAAGAAGATGGATAGAAATAACTAACCAATCAAGAGCTATCAGATCAATTGAGAGAGCAATATTGATAGGGCGAAAATAAAGGCAATGAACTAAATCTTTCGAATACACGAAGAAAGACTCAGTGCGCGTGAGGCAAAACTGGACACAATATGTAAAAAACATAGCAAAAAAACAAACAAAAACTTGGCTTAAAGTGTGATTCCAAACTATATTCTATCGAAACGAATAGAACAGAATAAGGATTTTAAACAACCCCGTCTGGATGGTGATATCAGGACAAAATATTTTTAACATTGACCGTAAACTTCTCTTGCAACGGCTATGCATTGTCAAGGTGATATATTTTCACTGTAAGCTCAGCGGAAAGTTTCCCAAAAAGAGATGAAACGCTTACATGAACGTACGAGGTAACAGTTACTGTCAGCCACCAGGACCGCTTTGTGTATAAATATATACACACAGAACCCAGCAGGTAATGACAGGAAAGAGGAGGTAGACTGCAGTGAACTAGGTAAAGGTAGAAGAGCGCTTTGAGGAGAACAAGACGTTGCTTCCTATTGGAAAACACCTTCTGGCAGCTGACTTTACTAATAAACACAAATATATACCACAGCGGCGTTGCAGTGAGTAATACTGAAGGAAATGTGGAGTATGGAAAATAAGCAAGCAAGATGGTGTTGAGCACAGCGCCGAATAGTGTTGGTATGCATGGCGAGTCCCTGCCGTGTGGGACCCAACACATCGTTTGACCAATCCGTACCCGACATGATGGTGGAGAAGAGAGAAGAGAGGATGATGAAAAATTGGGAATTATAGGAGGAGGAGGGGGAAAAAGAAGGGAAGAGAAGGAGAAGAAGAAGGAAAGAGTGGAAGTAGAATGAGGACCAGAAGGAGGAGAAGAGAGAAGGAGGAGAAGGAGGAGGAGAAGGAGGAGGAGAAGGAAAAAGAAGAAAAGAAGAAGAAGAAAAGAAAAAGAAAATGAAGAAGAAGAAGAAGAAGAAGAAAAGAAGAAGAAGAAGAAGAAGGAGGAGAAGGAAGAAGAAGAAGAAGAAAGGAGGAGGAGGAGGAGGAGGAGGAGGAAGAAGGAGGAGGAAGGAGGAAGAAGAAGAAGAAAAGAAGAAGAAAAAGAAGAAGAAGAAGAAGAAGAAGAAGAAGAAGAAGAAGAAGAAAAAGAAGAAGAGGAGGAGGAGGAGGAGGAGGAGGAGGAGGAGGAAGAAGAAGAAGAAGAAGAAGAAGAAGAAGAAGAAGAAGAAGAAGAAGAAGAAGAAGAAGAAGAAGAAGAAGAGTTGTTCTTAAAAGAAATTAAGATAAAGATGGTTATACATTCATTTCGGATAACACCGATGACACCAAATGAAGAGTTAAAAAGTGTGGCGTGGGTTGAGGGTTGAGGAGGGAGGGAGGGAGGGGGGGGACTGCGTATTATATGAAGCTCGTAAATGATAAACGGCGTATCTCTGAGTCAACACGTATTCCAATGCTTTGAAAGCGTTTGTTTAAAAAAAATACTGGCAGCCTTCAGCTAAACTGTTCAACATACGTTACGTTTACGTAGATCTATTTACGGTTTTGAGTTCATAAGTTATCTATAGAAACACTGCCACAATGCCAGAACAAATAACTGCCGGACCCATCTTGGAAAAGATACACACACACCTACACACACACATATATACACACACAGATATACACACACACCTACATACGCATACACACACATACACACACATACACACACCTACACACACACACGCATATACACCTACACACACACATATACACATATACACACCGGTAAGTGCGTAGTACAGAATACTAGCCACGGTAGAATTCACCTTTCGAATGTGAAGAGGATATACAGAGGGTTGTGAGTGAGTAATTATTAGTTACCAATATGAGTGCAAGGCCACTTGTTGTTTGGAATCAGGTCAACAAGGCACACACCACCTAGCTGAGCGGATAAACTAACAAAGTGAAATACGTAATATGCATACACACCTGTACGCGCACATCATCTAGCTAAGCGGATGAGCTAATACTGGAAGGTGTAACGCATAAACACAAATACAAAAAACACGCAAGAAAAACCGGGATGACACACCGTGAGAGAGAGAGAGAGAGAGAGAGAGAGAGAGAGAGAGAGAGAGAGAGAGAGAGAGAGAGAGAGAGAGAGAGAGAGAGAGAGAGAGAGAGAGAGAAAAGAGAGAAGAGAGAGAGAGAGGGAGATAGAGAGATAGAGAGAGATAAAGATGGAGAGAGATAGAGATAGATAGACAGATAGAGAGAGATAGAGAGAGAGAGATAGATAGACAGATAGAGAGAGAGAGAGAGAGAGCGATAGAGAGAGAGATAGAGAGAGATAGAGAGAGAGAGAGAGAGAGATAGAGAGATAGAGAGAGATAGATAGAGAGAGATGAGAGAGAAAGAGAGAGATAGAGATAGAGAGAGATAGAAAGAGAGAGACATAGAAAGAGAGAGAGAGAGAGAGATAGAAGAGAGAGAGACAGAGACAGAGACAGAGAGAGAGAGAGAGAGAGAGAGAGAGAGAGAGAGACAGAGACAGAGAGAGAGAGAGAGAGAGAGAGAGAGAGAGAGAGAGAGAGAGAGAGAGAGAGAGAGAGAGAGAGAGAGAGAGAGAGAGAGAGAGAGAGAGAGAGAGAGAGAGAGAGAGAGAGAGAGAGAGAGAGAGAGAGAGAGAGAGAGAGAGAGAGAGAGAGAGAGAAAGACAGAGACAGAGACAGAGACAGAGACAGAGACAGAGACAGAGACAGATAGACA
>JAXRKP010000040.1:0-40000 GCA_037039925.1 Doris montereyensis
CAATGTAACGCGCGGGAAGCTGAGTCAGAATGCGTAACGGTTCTTGTCACTGTGGAACAGCCATCAATGTAACATGCGGGAAACTGAGTCAGAATACGTAACGGTTCTGTCACTGTGGAAGAGCGCTCAATGTAACGCGCGAGAAGCTGAGTCAGAATGCGTAACGGTTCTGTTACTGTAGAACAGCCATCAATAACGAGAGAAACTGAGTCAGAATGCGTAACGGTTCTGTCACTGTAGAACAGCCATCAATGTAACGTGAGAGAAACTGAGTCAGGAATGCGTAACGGGTTTGTTCTCTGTGGAACAGCCACCAGTGTAACGTGCAAGAAACTGAGTCAGAAGGCGTAACGGGTCTGTTCGGGGAACAGCGACCAGTGTAACGTGCAAGAAACTGAGTCAGAAGGCGTAACGGGTTTGTCTCTGTGGGAACAGCCACCAGTGTAACGTGCAAGAAATGGAGTCAGAAGGCGTAACGGGTTTGTTTGTGGGAACAGCCACCAGTGTAACGCAAGAAACTGAGTCATGCCTAGTCGTGGGTTCAAGCCCCGCCAACGTTTAAACAATTTTTCGAATCTTCTTTTAGTAAAATCTGCCCCCTTCCCGTCCAGGAGGTGGATCGACACCTAGCTACATCGGAGACGGGTGATAAAAAGGAGGTCCCGTGTACATACACAACACTGCACGTTAACGATCCCTGGCTCTTTATATGGCAGTCAGAGCAAAATTAAAACTCCTACCAAAACCTAGAAATCACTTTAGTCATGAATATGGGTAAACCATATAAAACTCAAAAAGTGCGGTACGCACACAGGTGGCGGTACACGAACCACCGTCTGTTGGTACGTGAAGATTAAGGAATACCGCCTTTCTTTCACTGTGATTACTTGTGTTTGTTTGCCCGCCGTTCCCTGACAATATATAGACAATATATATATATTGAAATCAAAGAGTTGATCTACATCAGGTAGTTTTGAGAGGCACTGATCTAAACCTCCCATTTGATTCTATGAAGAAGTTACGTGGTACACATAACATGTGTGATAATCATGATATATTACACACATGCCTGTAAATAATGTTGGATGATGACTTTCTTTATTATAAAACTGGGTCTCTTGAACTTTGATCTGTGGCTAACTCCAGAAACCTCTGTATCGGTTTACGGGTGATATCAAGTACGAGTATTAGATGAAACAGTACCCGATACTGAAAATACGCGGGCATTTACGTAGTAGTCGACACTGAAGTTACGCGAGAAATCCGGAAATCGAGAAATTAGATCTAGTAAGTTCAGGAACAAATTGTGTGGATCGCAGGCAAAACAATTTGTTTTCCAATCAATTAAAATACTGATTTGATCCAAGAGTTTATTCGCTAACAAACCTAAAGCAGGCTATTTGAAATCTACATGCCAAAATGATCGTTGAAGGTTCAGTGAGTACCTGGTTATAAACGGTCAAAATTAAAGACGTTTATTTTTATATCGATACTGTAATGGAAATTTCATTTCATAAAAGTTGTACTGTCACCAGGAGAGGAAGATACGAATGAATCAATGGGAGATTCATTGAATGATATGGTGAATTTTCATTTATTTATTTATTCCTTTATTGATTGGTTTATTGATCGATTTTCTTGTTTATTTATATATTTATTCATTTATTTATTTATTTATTTTGTTTATTATTTACTTATTTATGTAATATATTATACATATAATACGTTTTATTCTCTCTCGTTGTGATGACTATATTTAACTATTTGATTTATTTATTTGTTTATTATGCCTACGTGTGATATTGATATAATCTATATCTTTGTGTGTATATTAATTAAGATTTTTTGAACGTCTTAAACAATTCCTTCGAATATAAGCGAAGTGTTTTTTGAATTTTGAATTTGTATTTGAATTTGAGATTACTACGAAAATAACCCGATATTTATGCCAAAGAAAAGTGTATTTTTTTAAGTACTTATGTTGTATCCTATTTTATCTTGTTATCTTATCGTATCTCAGGCTGAATGGTTAGGACCTTATAATATATATATCTTATCTTATATTAGTCATAATAAAAATGATTTAAATCTGGAGGTTTCGTCTGTTATTTTAAACGTAAATAATCAGATTACATCGCAAAACAAAAAACTCTAGTAGTTCAAAGACACATGACACAGTTCAAGATTCCTCCAACAACACAGAAGAATTTCTTGGACGCGCATGAGCAGTCAATCAACTGCAAGCTTTTTAATCGATGCACTGAAAAAAATATAGTTTCTCCCAGTGAAAAAAACTTTTAAAAAAAACAGCAAGACCACTGCAAGCTATTTTCCTAACAATGTAACAAATCAACCCTCCTCCCTCCCACGCTTCCCAACAAGAAGTACAATGCACTTTTCCAATAATGCACCTTTAACCTCCCCCCCCCCCCGCCCAACACACACACCAAAAGAAAACCCTCAGAAACCATTGCATATTTCTCCATGAATACGCCAAAAATTAGCTACCAAATCACTAGAATCTACACCTTTTCCAATCAATACTCAGAATAAACTTCTTGATTTGTAATATTCTATCTTTGAAGTATCTGTTATTGTGTCCTTATCACGACATATTTTACGATCCCTTGATGCGTCTTTGAAATTCATTCATGTCCATCCATCCATCCATCCATCTATCCATCCATCCATCCGTCCATACACCATCCAAAATTTAATCACCATGGCGTTTCAATCCATGTGTCTTTGCTCCCATCCATTCATCCTCTTGTTTTAACGGTGCAGCCAATCCAAAGAAGCTAATGAACGCCACGTTTTGCGCCATAGACAAGTAGTGACGAGTGTTTGGGATGTATTCTACATCACTTCAACAACATCAAAATTCCAGGCGGGCCTCAAAAATGGCTTTCCGAGATGGGTCCAGCTACCTGCGTTTGTCTAATTAGAGTTTGGATGATTTCTTCTCTTAGCGTCCGGTTTTCCCTGGGCCCAAATGAAGAACACGCCGGTGACATTTATCAGGGAACGAAAGCAATTGCCCCACCCGACAGACAGCTCGCGTTAATGACATAGAGAGTTGGACGCCTTCATCATCACTAATGGTGTTCTTATTACGTCATCGGTCACGCCCATTTGAAGTGTAACCGGATCGCTGAATTGTATCAACTGTCTGCTTTGATTAGCCAATCGAATTTTGTAGGTCAGATAGTACTAAACATGTACAACATCAGCTGTTGCTTCATTACGGTTACAATGACCGATTAATATCGTGGTGGTTAGATAGCTCCGTCGGTAGAGCGTCTGGCTGCGACGCAGGAGCCTTGAGTTCGATTCCCTTTCTGGACCAATTTTTCAACCCAGGACCGAAATGGGTAGCTAGTTTTAGACCCAGCAAAAGTTGGCGACGTAAAAACGCAATGGCAAACTATCAAATTATACATTCAGTATGTCAGAAAAATCAGAACTTTCCTCCTCATTCCCCAACCCCAACTCTAAGTCAATGGGAGGTGCAAGTCAATGTTTCTCTCAAGGAATTTTTCGGTGACGAATAATTGTAAATAGACGTTTTAAAGTCTTAAAGGTCTAAAGACGAGACGCTCTTCAATCAATCATTTGGCACAGGACAGACACATTACAAGTACTTACACTTTTCACCGGACAGACAAGTAGTGATGGCCTCAATAGTTTGGCACCAGACAGACACGAACAAGTTGACTTCTCTCTTGGCAATGGACAGACACGTACTACCGACTTCCTATTTGGCACCGTCTGGACACGTGTTTGACTTCCTTGACACCGGACAGACATGTAATAGTTTGACGCCTCTCTCCCTTGGACAGACTGCATAAACTTGATCTGCTCCTGGGGTTTTCCTAATTTCACTTTTCTTCTAGACTGTTTTGGAACCATTGATATATCGTACATCTTGACTGTCTCCTCTGGAACCGGATGACACGTACAAGGATTTTTTACTCCTTGTTTCAGACACTTCTGGGACTTCACTTGGAACCTTCTCCATGTTTCCATGATTTCGTCTTTGTCGGACATTACGGCAAGTAATTTGTCGTATTGGAATGCTTTGGTCTTTCTCTCCATTGCCCCCCCCCCGGCACCGGGATTTCCGTAATAAGTGACTTGAAGTCTTTGAAACAGGACAGACATGCTAACTTCTCTTTGGCAAAATGACTTCTTTTGGATTCACGTAATCTATCATCCTCAGACAGTCGCACAAGTGACTTTTTCTTTGATCTTAGTCTTGACACGTTTCTTCCTATCTTCGTTAATTTCTTTTCTGCAGACCTTTTTTGGAACTGGACTGACCACGTACAAGTGATATCGTCTGGAAAATCTGGATCAGGAATTGGCATACCTGTGTTACAGGACCTCTTCTCTTTCTTTTCCGAAACCGACAGTAATCTCGCGACAATCACTAAGTGATGATCCCTAAATATTTCTGGCATCCACCCGTAACTATTATGTAGTCTAGATTGCCTTTGGAACCTCTCTCTTTCAGCTGATTTGTGGAATCTGCGAGGAAAAAAGGTGTTGGCTATTTTCATGTTATTCTTTAGGCAAAACCGGACAGACACGTACAAGTGACTTCCTTTTGGCACCGGACAGACACGTGATGTTGATTCCTATTTGGCTACTCGTTCAGATCTCCTAAAATCATTAATTCCTGTTTGGAACCGGACAGATTATCTGCAGCTGTTAAATCATTTTCCGGCAGATGCCTTCTTTAGTTGCGTCTTCGTTTGGTCAATACGCTATTAGACATGCAATTTCTCCATATTTACCTCTATCGGACAATACGACAAAAACATAGCTTTGGAACCGGACAGACACGTTGACTTCTCAATTTGGAACCGGACAGATTCGGTCCTACATTTCAAGAGATTCCCTTGTTTCTGTAATAGCCAAAATATAGGACTTTGAATTTGTCCATTTCCGATCTTTTTCCAGTGACTTCCTCTTTGGAACCGGACATGTACAAGTGTTCGTTTCCAAGTTTGGAACCGGATACTTCTCTAAATCAAGTTGACTTCCTATTTGGAACCGGATAGACAGAGGGTGGAGGCTGCCACCTTGAGGCCCCCTACCAGGATCGGACAGACACTACAAGTGACTTCCTCTTTGGCACCGGACAGACACGTACAAGTGACTTCGTCTTTGGAACCGGACAGACAAGACGTGACTTTGGAACCGTGACCTCAGGGTTAACTCTTAGCCTTTTGGATTTGGCACCGGACAGACACGTACAAGTGACTTCCGAATAAAGGGTTACCGCCAACGGACATTACCACACCCGTCAGATACGACAACAAGTGACTTCAATGTCTTTGGAATCGGACAGACACGTACAAGTGACTTCCTATGACGAACCGGACAGACGTGTACAAGTATGACTTCCTATTTGGCACCGGACAGACTTTTCTCTGGGTTGTTTGTTCAATTAAGTGACTCATCCTAGGTTGGCATTTCAGTGACGTACACTCTTTGGAACCGGACAGACACGTACAAGTGACTTCCTCTTTTGTTGTTGACAGTTGTCGTGGACTCGCACAGACACGTACAAGTGACTTCTTCTTTGGAACCGGATAATGATGACTTCCGGACAGACACTTCTTACAAGTGACTTCTTCTTTTCTTCTTCTTCTTCGACAGACACTTTTACAAGTGACTTCCTATTTGGCACCGGTCTTCAGACTTCTGACTTCCCTTTGGCACCGGACAGACACGTACAAGTGACTTCGTCTTTGGAACCGGATAGACACGTACAAGTGACTTCCTATTTGGCACCGGACATTCACGTACGTGACTTCCTCTTTGGCTTCGGACAGACACGTACAAGTGACTTCGTCTTTGGAACCGGATAGAAGTGACTTCCTATTTGGCATCGGACAGACTTCGTACAAGTGACTTCGTCTTTGGAACCGGACAGACACTACAAGTGACTTCCTATTTGGCACCGGACTTTCCTTCTTCTTCTTTGGTCACCGGACAGACAGACATACAAGTGACTTCGTCTTTGGAACCGGACAGACACGTACAAGTGACTTCCAATTTGGCATCGGACAGACACGTACAAGTGACTTCCTCTTTGGCATCGGACAGACACATACAAGTGACTTCCTTTGGCACCGGACAGACGCATACAAGAGTGACTTCGTCTTTGGAACCAGACACGTACAAGTGACTTCTTCTATTTGGCACCGGACAGACACGAAGTGACTTCCTCTTTGGCACCGGACAGACACTTCAAGTGACTTCGTCTTTGGAACCGGATAGTCAAGTGACTTCCCCTTTGGCACCGGACAGACACGTACAAGTGACTTCGTCTTTGGAACCGGATAGACACGTACAAGTGACTTCCTCTTTGGCAACGGACAGACACGTACACGTGACTTCCTCTTTGGCACCGGACAGACACGTACAAGTGACTTCCTATTTGGAACCGGACAAACACGTACAAGTGACTTCCTCTTTAGCATCCGACAGACACGTACAAGTGACTTCGTCTTTGAAACCGGACAGACACGTACAAGTGACTTCCTATTTGGCACCGGACAGACGCATACAAGTGACTTCCTCTTTGGCAACGGACTGACACGTACACGTGACTTCCTCTTTGGAACCGGACAGACACGTACAAGTGACTTCCTATTTGGCACCGGACAGACACATACAAGTGACTTCCTATTTGGCATCGGACAGACACATACAAGTGACTTCCTATTTGGCAACGGACAGACACATACAAGTGACTTCCTATTAGGCAACGGACAGACACATACAAGTGACTTCCTATTTGGCACCGGACAGACACATACAAGTGACTTCCTATTTGGCACCGGACAGACACGTACAAGTGACTTCCTTCTTGGCATCGGATAGACACATACAAGTGACTTCCTATTTGGCACGGGACAGACACTACAAGTGACTTCCTATTTGGCACGGGACAGACACGTACAAGTGACTTCTTCTTTGGAACCGGACAGACGCGTACAAGTGACTTCCTCCTAGTTGGCATCGGAGACACGTACAAGTGACTTCCTATTTGGCATCGGACAGACACGTCAAGTGAGATAATCTGTGGAACCGGATAGACACTTGACAATTTGACAGTATTTGGAACCGTTTGACAGACACGTACAAGTGACCTCCTTCTTTAGCATCGGAGAGATACATACAAGTGACTTGTCTCTGGAACCGGACAGACAAGTACAAGTGACTTTCTTCCCTTCCCACGACGTGGCACTGAACAGACGTATACAAGTGACTTCCTTCTTTGAGATCCATCGAGCACGACGTGAGAAGAGAATGCGTACGAGCTCCCTGGACTACGCAACCTATCAATGAAGTTTA
This sequence comes from Doris montereyensis, assembly GCA_037039925.1. Lineage (NCBI taxonomy): Eukaryota > Metazoa > Mollusca > Gastropoda > Nudibranchia > Dorididae > Doris > Doris montereyensis. The sequence continues at coordinate 7,369 of JAXRKP010000040.1, forward strand.
ATCAACAAAGGTATTTCATGCAAATCCAGCAATGACTAGCAGTTATACTCCCTATCAATTAATTCTTCCACTGATTGTTCCAATAAGAACAAGAGAACAAGAAATGAAAGACACTGTAGGTTCTTTTAACCTACTGGTGTCATTAACCTCTTCAGGATACACTTATTAGACGGCTTTTACTGTCCATATATACACATATTATATCATTGATTTTTATATTCATCGTATCACAACGTAATCTATTACTCTCTTAAAACTTGTTGTTAATAGTATTGCTTATAATGACTGGCCTTTAAATTGATATTCTTTCCGAATCTTAACCTTTTCTTAATTGCTTTAAAATTGCCATTTTTAAATCCTATTTATTTTGTAATGCTGATATTAATTGCTACATACTTCCCTTTATGAATGAATAAAAGTTTTTGAATTTATATTTGAATTTGAATTTGATTATCCAGTCTATAACATTCTTTATTTAAAACCTCTGTACAATTTATCATATCATCATTAATTTCATGAAACATCAATCCTGCCTTTGTACCGTTTTGGCATTTCACAAAAGTTTTTATAATTCTTTCTAACAATGCTGACCTCAAAAACAACAACAAAGTCATAAGGTTACAGCGCCCTGTGTCGTCGGTGTCCTATATTAATATATTTGGTTGCATAAACTCATATCTGCAGGGACCATTAGAAGGAGAATTGAAGAATAAAACTCAAGTCGAAGTGTAACCACTTCACTTCAAAATTGAATTTTAGTCTACGGCCTTAAAATATAATATTTAAAACTCATTTTGACCCCCAAAAAAAAAAAGAAGTCCATTATCAGGTTTTGGGGGTTTTTCTGTTATTATGAAGAAGTCCACTGACTATCAACCAGCAGGTGCAAACTTTCGGTGATTTCATTGAAATGTTAATGGATGTAGTCAGATTGTTGCTAGCTTGGATAGTTGATGTCCCAAATGTAACGTTTACCAGTTATTACCACAGCTTGTCAACGATAATGTCCTTCATAACAATAATAATAATCGGAAAATATCAGTTGCCTCAAATGAAAGTTTATAATAATTTGGGTTGGTTTGGTTTTTTGGGGTTTTTTCTATTGACATTTTTTCGACACAAAACAACACAGAAAAAACAACAATAAAAAAAACCACATCTATAAATTTTGACAGTGCTAAAGCCAGGAACCACTGCAATAATAAACCGTCATATTTCACAAGAAGATTTCAAATGGCCTGCTTTAGGTTCATAGCGCGAATAAACGCTTGGGTCAAATAATATTTTAATTGTTTGGGAAAAATTGTTTTGCCTGCGATCCACGAAAATAATGTTATTGTTATTGTTAATATTACTTCATTTTCGCAATGAAAAGCTCGCTAATAATAATAATCGAATACTGTATCGATAATAATAATGTCACCCCAAAACCTAATAACCATCGTAATAATCATGCTGATAATAATAATAAAGAAAATGCTAAAGACATATTGTTTCGAGATACATATTTGGGAACTCGTTGCCAATTGACTCAATTGTGGATTATTGACATTGTGAAATGCTTAGAGCATTTCTATGTAAACGCGCTATATAAATCTTTAAAAATATTGTTATGCCAATTTTATCATTGACTGATAGAATAATTACTAGAATAATATTATACAAAGCCAAACGGGGGGAAAACCAGGCATGCTTTCACACACTCACTCTCCCACCCACATGCGCATGTCTCTCTCTCTCTCTCTCTCTCTCTCTCTCTCTCTCTCTCTCTCTCTCTCTCTCTCTCTCTCTCTCTCTCTCTCTCTCTCTCTCTCTCTCTCTCTCTCTCTCTCTCTCTCTCTCTCTCTCTCTCTCTCTCTCTCTATCTCTCTCTCTCTCTCTCTCTCTCTCTCTCTCTCTCTCTATCTCTCCATATATCTCTCTCTCTCTATCTCTCTCTCTCTCTCTCTATCTCTCTATCTCTCTTTCTCTCCTTTCTCTCTCTTGTGTCTTAATAACATATTAAGATCAGATCAGAAAATTGAGGAAGAAGAGCCCAAATAAGCCCCAAAGACTGGAATACGTCCTGATCACGTTTGATACAAAACATGTCAACAAAACAACTCGACACTTTGTCTAAACGATCTTTAGTAAGGCAACATGCGTGGTTCGAGCTAATTCTCTTTGTTAAATGGCTGGCCAGTGTTTCGCCTTGTCTTCTTCCATTGACGTCTTGAGAACATAAAATATCTCCTCCCCTCTCCCCTACCTCTCCCATTCCCCCACATCCCACCCACAAACGCCCTCTTACTCTTAGACAAGGTGGTCCGCTATTTGTCTGTAGCCTATCTGCTTTTACACACCCGTTCATGTTTTGCTCCTTGAAGAATGCTCAGGGTTTGTTTGCGATGGGATGGCGAGAGCTGAAAAGCTCATTTTGCGGTAATGCTTGACCAAACACAGCTCCTTGTGTCTGATGAGTGCATCTCTCACTCCCATCACAACTTGCCTCTCGCTCTAAGCTCGTGACATTTGGTTACTACACCGCTATCCTATCTGGCACATAGCTTGGTCCAGCTTCGTGCGTTGTCCTTCCTTATTATTGAGACCTCTCCCCCTCGTCTTGCTCCCACTCCCACTCCCACTTCACCGGGGGACTCGGTAGTCCAGAGGCAAGGTATCGGCCTCTCAACCAAAAGGTAGTGCGTTCGAGCCCCGCCAACGGTTGAAAACTATTCTTGTGTTTTTTCGAGCAAAAATCTACCCTCCAGGTAGGGTGGATCGACACCTAGTCCCATCGGAGACGGACCATAAAAAGAAGGTCCCGTGTGCATATCACAACACTCTGTACACGTTAAAGATTCCTAGCATAACCCCTGAGATCACCTTAGTTGTGGATGTGGGTAAACCAAGCCAAATTTAAAAAAACACTTCACACGCAGCTCACCAACTACCATTCTCTTAATCATTCGATTAAACGGAGGATGAAAATGATGATTAGGCAAGCTGAACAACAGAAATAAGAATATAAAGGAAAATATAAAAATAACAGAGATAGATTTTAGTCTTTCTATCGACTAATAGTAATAAGCTGTCAGTGAAATTTAAAAGAAAAATAGTTATCAAATTCACATAAATGGAATGCTTGGCAATTCAATACGATTTCAGCACAGACACAAAGTGTACACGTGCCAAAGAAACACATCTACCAACATAATGTGGGGGGGGGCACACGTAGAGATTAATGAAAACAATTTGGGCAAAACACCTCCGACAGAAACACATTCAAATCAATAAAACTTGGAATGAAACACATAATTACTAAATGCCTTTACTGGCATTTCAATAATCATACAAGAGAAACATTGGCTTACAAAATGTGTATATAAAACTGAAGAAATAAACAAAAACTGGGATAAAGATAGAAATAAAGAAATACATTTCCAAAGATCTGAAATCAACGCAAGAAAAACAGTCTGAAATGTTTAAAAAGTTGGAATAAATACATAAAACCGAAACGGATATGCTTCAAGATTTAGAATAGATTCATCAGAACGAAACGGATATGCTTCAAATTTTGGAATAGATTCATAAAAACAAAACTGATAGACTTCAATGTGGATTAGTTTCATAAGAACAAAACTGATTTGCTTCATAAGAACACAAAATAGTACTTTTGAGAACGACATGGTGGAAGAACTGCGAAACCTGAAAACATAAACTGGCAATACATACGCACACGAAACGAGAATTGAGAAGTGGAGAAATCGAGAATGAAAGTATATATCAATGTATAAAATGAAGTTTCTTTATGATCAATACAACCCATAAAACCGAATTTACCCCGGTTTCTAAGTGCAAAGCGGAAAAGGGGTTGATAATTACCTCCTGGAAGGGACGCCAGGCAGTCGCAGGTTTTTACTCTCAAGCTGTTGCTGGTACCCATTTGCACTTGGGCCAAGTGGGAAAATGCATGTTAAGTGGCTTTCCTAAGGAAATAAACGTTGGACCCAGGATTAAAACTCCGGACCTCATGAACCTAAATCCTGCAACCTAACCATAGACTACTGACGCCATCGAAATCTGACGAACGAGGTCAATCAATTTACGTCAGTACATAAAAGTTTAGACGCCACCACCGCAAAGTAACGAACGAGCACGTTAGTACATACAATTCGAGGAAGAAATCCACAAAGTTATCACAAATCCCTGTATGCAAATAGTATAACAAATAACTGAAAAGATATGTGACAGAAACCTAACAAGGTAAGAAACACTCTCTCAACAACAATAACAACAACAATAACAACAATGACAAAAACAATTACAACAACTATTACACACAACGATAACAATAACAACAACAACAACTACACAGAAGAAAACAACGGCGAAATGAGAAAAAACGTCAATGAAGACACAAAGACAACAAATGCAAAAAGAATCAAATTTGGCGTTATAATAAGGAAACCCAATAGCCATAAAAGGAAAACTGGAAGGTCCCGTATACAAAAGTCGTGTTTATAACATTCTCAGAGTTTGTTGATGAAGGGATGTCTGGATGAGTTTCAAAAGTCTTACCTCTGCAATGTGATCACTGTATGTGGTGGATGTGGATCAATATGCTTCTTTTTGTCACATCTCCTCCTAAATAAAAAAAGTATTAAAAAAATAAGAAAATGAATATGTTATCTTACTATTGTGCATATTTACATGAAATGTATAGGAACATGATAATTATTCAACGATAAAACCAAAAGCCAATCCATATTTATTTAACATACATCTCGTAAACGTTACCTCGACACAGATTCTTTGTTCGGCTCTGACACTGGACCGACGTGTCAAAGGTCAAAGCGGTGACGTAAATAAACGGACATTTTTACCTGGTACAAAGAAGATACATAAAATCAACAAATACTTCTTGAAGGTCAAGAGGTCATGACATGAAGAAGACAAACAAACAAAAAACGTTTCCTTCGCCTCCTTCCTCACATCTCCCACCCTCCTCCCCCCCGCTACTTCCTCTTTCACCTGCCTCCCTTCCACACAGAAAAATACACGCTCTCTCTATACACAATAATACACCCGCTTACAAAGTCACATGTATAAGCATTCACACACACACACACACACACACACACATACACGCACACTTAGAAATATACATGCAAACGGACACATTTCACAGCCAAAAAAAAAAAAAACAACACATACACACACACACTCACAAACACGCACTCACAAACAACAACACGCAAACAAACACTCACAGTCACATAATGAACAGTAGACCTGTTTTAGATAACACACTTTCAGAGGTGGATTACTGGCAAAGGATATAAGGTGTTGTAGGTGATTGGAGGGTGAGGTGAGAAGGAGATCTGGAGATTGAAACCCTGGGTTGGCATGTTATGTTTCCCCTAGTATAAAATACAAGTCCCTGATTCTAGTCAAACTGTCTCCAGTTTCAACCCTTTGACCGTTGATGTAGCTAGCCTGAACAAAAGTATATGATAGTACAAATATTACCTCGAATGTAGAAGCACGAAAGTAAAGAAACGACTGACCGAAACGGGGAAACACGGTGGTTCAGAGGTAAGGTGTCTGCCTCTCGGAAATTGTGGTTTCGTGCTTCTACAGGTTACGAAAAACAAAAACATCTCACCCTGGTCCATGTTGGTCAATCGGCATCTAGTCCCATCGGAGGCGAACAATAAAAAGGGAGCCTCGTATGTAGATGACAACATTATGTCCACGTTAAAGATTACTTGGCTGTCTACAGGGCAAAATTCTAATAATCCTACCAATACTCCCCAGATCACCTTAGCTGTGGACAAGGGTAAATTCAAATCAAATCAAATCAAAGACCGATGTGACTCTAATCAACATGCTGATGTCAGTAAGGTGCCTTCAATACCTTAATTAAGCCATAGTTTACCTCGGTTTCTGAAACCATCCACACACACACACACACACACACACACACACAAAGAGATCAAAAGACATACACACACACATACCAAAAGACACTCAGACATACACACATAGACAAACCAACACATACATATACAGACACTCTCACACATACTCACACGTATGCGCACACACACACACACACACACACACATTGAAGCATCAACATGAAGCAGAGCAAAATGGTACGTGTATGAACATGGTGTGCTTGTTAATAAAACGCAGCAGAAAGATAAAGTTATAAACGTGATGTACATGCACTTGTCGATAACACATAGGACAAAAGTGCATTTTTAAAGATACAGTTATACTAGCTATGAATAAAAGCGACATAGCAGGAGAGTACATTTATATATAAGTATTAATTATCATAAGTCAATAAATCAAAGCAGAAATGTACACCCATAGACATGAAGAGAAGTGTACACATATGCACATGATAAACTTGTCAATAACAGAAGAGAAGTGTACATGAATGCACATGATGAACTTGTCAATAACAAAAGAGAAGTGTACGCATATGCATATGATAAACTTGTCAATAACAGAAGAGAAGTGTACGCATATGCACATGATGAACTGGTCAATGAATAGAAGAGAAGTGTACACATATGCACATGATGAACTAGTCAATCAATAGAAAGAAATGTACACATATGCACATGATAAACTTGTCCATAACAAGAAGAGACGTGTACACATATGCACATGGTAAACATGTCAATACCAGAAGAGAAGTGTACACATATTCATATTATAAACTTGTCAATAACAAGAAGAGAAGTGTACATGAATGCACATGATGAACTTGTCAATAACAAGAAAAGAAGTGTACACATATGCACATGATAAACTTGTCCATAACAAGAAAAGAAGTGTACACATATGCACATGATAAACTTGTCAATAACAGAAGAGAAGTGTACACATATGCACATGATAAACTTGTCAATAACAAGAAGAGAAGTGTACACATATGCACATGATGCACTTGTAAATATACAGAAGCAAAGTGTACACGTATGCACACGGTAAACATGTCAATAAACAGAAGAGAAGTGTACACATATGCACATGATGCACTTGTAAATATACAGAAGCAAAGTGTACACGTATGCACACAGTAAACATGTCAATAAACAGAAGAGAAGTGTACACGTATGTACCTGGTAAACGTGTCAATAAACAGAAAGAGAAGTGTACACGTATGTACATGATAAACATGTCAATAAACAGACGAGACGTGTACACGTATGTACATGATAAACTTGTCAATAAACAGATGAGAAGTGTACACGTATGCACATGATAAGCATATCAATAAACAGAAGAGACGTGTACACGTATGTACAAACTTGTCAATAAACAGAAGAGAAGTGTACACATATGCACATGATAAACATGTAAACAATAAACAGAAGAAGTGTACACATATGTACATGGCATACTTGTCAATAAACAGAAGAGAAGAGTACACGTATGTACATGGTGAACGTGTCAATAAACAGAAGAAAAGTGTACACGTATGCACATGGTAAACATGTCAATAAGCAAAAGAGAAGTGTACACGTATGTACATGGTAAACATGTCAATAAACAGAAGAGAAGAGTACACGTATGTACATGGTAAACTTGTCAATAAACAGATGAGAAATGTACACGTATGCACATGATAAGCATATCAATAAACAGAAGAGAAGTGTACACGTCTGCACATGGTAAACTTGACAACAATAAACAAAAGAGACGTGTGCATATATGCACATGATGCACTTGTCAATAAACATAAGAGAAATGTACACTCATGAACACAATGTACTTGTCAACGTGATAGAGGAAAAGATGAAACATAACTCACCGGAAAACATCAGCGGAGGGTTACATCCTGCAGCGGAGAGAAGATGCCTAATCATCATTATCATCGCCCGAACTATCATCACCATCATCACCATCATCTTCATCATCACTTGTCAATACATTACAATTATAAACATGATTGTACTCGACAATATCCAGAGTACCTATGTTTCTTTCTTTCTTTATCAGCTCCCATTCTACCTTCCCGTGTATGATTTTTAGATGCCCGAAATGATCTTTCTCCAGGCTGCCCTGTCCTGACAGTTTCTGTTTCCTTCCGTGAAAGTTAAATTTCTTTGCGTTAATGCCTCTTTTATATCTTCTTCCAACTTTCTCCGAGGTCTACCTTTTGGTCTTTTACCTTGAGTTTTAGCACTATATACTGATTTAGCTATTCTATTGTCATTCGTTCTGTTAACGTGCCCAAACCATCTCAGTTGATTCATTTCTATCTTAGTTGTTATGCTATCTACTTTGGTTTGATCTCTTATTGTTGTGTTTCTGATTTTGCCTCTTTTAGTTTTCCCTACTACTCTTCTTAGATATTTCATTTCGGCTGCCTGCACTCTACTGTACTCCCTACTGTCTAAGGTCCAGGTTTCACTGCCATAGATGAGAGTAGGACAATAAACTGTATTGTATACTGCCATTTTGGTTTTTGTTAACAATTCTTCTCTACCTACAAATGCCTTTCATAGATGGTTATATATTGCACTTTCTTCTCTTAGTTTTCTCTCTGAGTTAATCATTACTCCCAAGTAATTACAGCTTTGAACTTGTTCTAAATTCTCCCTGCCTCATTTAAGATTGTGTGTTTTAGCTTCCCTAGTTACTAGCACTGTTTTGATTTTCTTTGCATTTACTCTCATTCCTCTTTTATTTAATTCAGTATTCATTATATTGATATTTGATTGGAGGTCCCTTTCTGATTTTCCAAACAGAACTAAATCATCAGCAAATGAAAGCATTGATACGTTTTCTGGTTTGAGCTTCCACATATCTACATTCATTTTCTTGAGGATGCCTTTGCTACTGAATCCATAAATGTGATAAACAAAAGAGGACTAAGGATACAACCCTGTCTTACTCCTATATCTACATGAAATTCTTCAGATACATTTCCAGCTACTCTCACTGCACATGTTGGTTTACTGTAAAAACTTTTAATGGCTTCTGTTCAATTTTGCTCTACGTTGTGTTCTTTTAATGAATGCCATATTTCGTCCCTCCTTACAGTGTCAAATGCCTTTTTCTAAGTCAATAAAACAAAAGGTGCAAGTCGATGTTTCTCTCAAGGAATGTTGCTATTATTTGTCTAATTGTAAATATGTGATCTTGTACACTTCTCCCTGGTCTAAATCCACTCTGATGCTCTTCAATCTGATCCTCTACTCTTTTCCTTAGTCTCATTTCCAGAATCCAGGCATACACTTTTCCTGGTACGCTAATTAGTGATATCCCTCTATAGTTTGAGCATTCCATGGTTGATCCTTTCTTGTGTATTGGTACTTCCGTACATTTTTTCCAGTCATCTCGCACCTATTTGGACTTCCATGCTTGTTGACATATTGAATGTAATAGTTTGTCTGCCTCTCTCCTTGGTTTTTTAATCATTTCTGGATAAACTTGATCTATTCCTGGAGCTTTTCATAATTTCACTTTTCTTATAGCTGTTTGAAGTTCTTCCATTGAGATATCTACTTCTTCAGCTGTCTGATCTCCATTACTTGTTACTCTTAATAATTGATATGTACTCCTTGTTTCATATGTTCTGGAGGGATTATGTAATTGTTTAAAATATTTCTCCACGTTTCCATGATTTGCTGTCTCCTTTCATTATTTCTCCTTTGGCGTTCTTAATTTGTCGTATTGGGCATGTTTTGGTCTTTCTCATGCCCTTCATTGCTCCCCAGAACAGCTTTCGATTTCCTTGATAGCTTTCTTGAAGTCTTTATCCAAACTCTTCCCATTGTTCCTGTTTTGCTTTCCTAACTTCCTCTTTGTCAATAATTATTTTACTTGCGTAATCTATCCTATCCTGTGCTCTCTTTGTTTGCAAGTATTTCTTCCAGGAATCTTTCTTTTCTTTGATCTTAGTCTTGACATTCTCATTCCACCATGCTGTCCTTTTCCCATCTCCTTTAATTTGTTTCCTACCACAGACCTCATTAGTACAACTGAGGAGTGTTTCTTTATATATATGTCACTTTTCTTCTATTGTGCTTTCCTTCAGATCCATCTGCCTTTCACTGATAGATCTTTTTATCCTGGATTGGTACATCTGTTTTACTATTGGTTTATTTAGTTCTTCTATTTTGAGTTTATTTGCTTTCTTCTCTTTCCTCTTTGTTTGTTTTCTTCAGTTAATAATCTGATTTTGGCTATCACTAGGTGATGATCACTAAATATTTCAGCTCCTCTGCTTACTCTAGCATCCATTGTAGTGTAAAAAAAGGGAGCTGCTAACTATTATGTAATACGAAGAAGCCACAGTGGAGTGAAGTCAAAGGCCAAATACGACAATAAGTTACAACTCCACTAATAAAGACAGAACAAACACGTGACGTTTCGGTATAACTCTTCGTCAGACAACAAACGAGAAATATCTAGAATCTAGATCTAAGTAATACCTCCGGCATCACACAATGTGATGTCAGAAGAAAAACATAAAGGAGAAAGAAAGAAAGAAAAGACAGTGATGATAAGAAACGTAGCAGAGGGAGGTGTGAAGAATGAGCGAGAGTGGAATGTTCAGATCTAGAATGAAATAAAAATATGAAAATGAGTAAGTAATAGAAGGTGAGAAGGAGATAGAGAGAGAGAGAGATAGAGAGAGAGAGAGAGAGAAGAGAGAGAGAGAGAGAGAGAGAGAGAGAGAGAGAGAGAGAGAGAGAGAGAGAGAGAGAGAGAGAGAGAGAGAGAGAGAGAGAGAGAGAGAGAGAGAGACAGACAGACATACAGACAGAGACAGAGAGAGAGAGAAAAGAAAGAAAAAAATGCAGGGAAGAAAGAAAGGGAGAGAGAGAGTGTGAGTATGGGAAACAAGAACGAAAAATAAGATAAATTATGTAAGACTAGATCTATATCTCACTGAGTCTAGAAAGGAGAAATCATAGAGAATGAATGAAAAGAAGTATCAATCAAGGCAAAAATTTACACTAAAAGTGAAATGTATATAAATTACAAATTGATCGAGTTGTAATTTATATACATTTCGCACCTTCAGTGCTTAATAAAGTACAAGCATAATCATGGTTTGCTTGCCAATTATCCAGAGGAGAAATGCACACCTTTTAACATGATGTACTTTACGTGTCAACAAGACAGAGGAGAAAGGTACACCTTTAAACATGAAGTACTTGTTTATAAACAAAGGAGAAAGGTACACATTATACAAACATGATGTGGTTGTCAATTAACAGAGGAGACGGTACACGCATAAAAAGCATGTACGACATGTCAATAAACAGAAGAAAAAGGTACACACATAAACATGATGTTATTGTCAATCCGAGGAGAAAAGTACACCTTTAAAAATGATACATTTGTTACGGTAATAAAACAGAGAAAACACTACACCCTATGAAGAAGATGGATTCAGCGACGACCAGAGCTCGAAAGTCAACAGAAAGGGAAAGCCCCCACCCCCTCCCATTGGCCTGTCATTCATTTGAATTTGATGGACCTACGAAACCCGTCACGTGTGGATATCCCTTTCTATGAAGACAGTTGAAACACCGGAAGCCAGGAATCACGGTGTACTTCCGGCCGATCACTGTTAGGACTCAAAGATGCAAGGCGTTTGTCTGAGATGGATTGATCCAGCATCAAATATCAGGCTTTTTTTCTTTTCACACCACACATCCAGTTTGTCCTCGCCACGGCTCCTCGCTCACTCCTTCGTGTTGACCATGGAGATCAAAGGGACGTCGGCAAACGGTGTCCCAGCTCCACAAACCTGTCTCGGATTGTATGTTGTCTGTACCTCTCCATCATCCTCTCCAAATTCTCTCACAACTCTCTCTCTCCCTCTCTCTCTCTCCCTCTCTCTCTCTCTCTAAGAGATAGCTCTCTCTCTCTGAGGCTCTCTCTCTCTCTCTCTTTAAAGTCATCTCTTTTCTCTCAAGGGGTATAACTGAAAATTCTAGGTCCAATGCCAGTGACGTAGTGTTACGCGAACTGCACGGGTCCGTCAACCGAGGTTTCCCTGACGTTTATTTAGTGACATAACGCTTGGGCATCTGGTTTGAGAGTTCCCTGACTTTTCCTAGTTCTCAATAAGATGTGAAGTCTGTGTTTGTGTTTCCCGACACTCGGGCTGGAGTCCATGGCCGGTGCCTAATCGTTGATCAGATGACTCGCGTGTTCCGTGTGGTGTTGATGGATGAAAACCGATACTTTTTTGTCCAGTTTTTTTTCCCTAAATTCTGTGATTGTACGCCTTTATAATTTATACTATCCTGTTACGGGTTTATTGTGTGTACCATTCTGCTAAAACCGTACGGTAAACTTCATGACTTATGATCACTTTTCATTTCATTGAGGAGCCATTCACATACAATTTGAATTGACAATAATGCATTGAAATTGGAAACGTTTACGCTTTTCTCCATTTCTGGTGTCGGGGAAAGTGTTTCATTTCCTACTCCTCACTGATATCAAGCCTCCGTAATCCAGTCTGGCATGACTGTATGGGACACTTGTGGTGCTGAAGTGTGATCACTATCTCACCACTCCAGCGAGGCCTGCCCTACATCTCTATTCTGTGGTCCAGTCTCTCTAGGCTTAACTCCAGGAATGAGACTTGAGAGATAAATTCTTCTTAAAATTTGATTTTCATAGTTTATCCTGAGGAGAGAGTGGGGGGCTCAGGAGGGCTTGCCCCCTGCATTAATAGAAACAGTGTTCCCATGTCGATATTTAAATAAATATATTTATAACAATCCTTGTTTCTGCCTTCATTTTCAAAATACATTAAAACAAACAACAAAAAGCCTTGCTTTTGTATTTCCAAGTCAAGTCTTCCAAGATAGTCGTCTCTCTATGATTACTCCCGCTTTAGCACCGCCGTTTATTTTCCACTCTTGTGCCTATGGTCATCGGTGCTAAAGTGGGAGTAATAATAGTAAGACGATTTGAAGCTCCGCTTGCCTGGCCCAAGTCGTCTCTCTATTATTACTCCCACTTTAGCACCGCCGTAGTGTTTTCTAATCAGGGAGTAATAATAGGCGACGACTGGAGATCACACACAGGAGAGTTGGAGTCCCTTCATAACATGTTGCACTGCGCTCTAACGATCGAGGAGCATGAGAGGGTGAAAGAGGGCTTTCGGGACATTATCCAGTGTCGAGGATAAACTGGTTTTGTAATCATATTCAAGGTGAAAACTTGGCAGTGCTAAAGTGCAATAATCCCACTATTAGATAGATTTAAGTAATTTATTGAGTATTGATGGATCTGTCATAATATAGATCTATCTTAAACCATCAGAGAACAAATCTTTTTGAGACAAAACAATTCATCTAGGCCATGGCAACACAGGCCTTGCAGTGAGCTGCCATAGGGACCTAACCTTTCCTTTTGCTCATTGAAAGAAAGAAAGGGGGGAGGGTGGTGATTTGTCATTTTTTTCAGTACAACCGCTTCTTTACATTCAATATCTTCAATTTGCGCTTCATTAAAGGTGGGGGGGGTGTTATATCGACTTATTTTAACATTCAAATTGATGTCAAGATTGGAAAATTTGGACATGAAATGACGGAGATACAAAACCATTTACAGATCCTTGGGAAATTGTGCTTCTTTAGACACTTTTATACATCTTTTAAGACAGAACATTATTTCGCAAAGCTTTTGAAACATTTAATTCATTACATACAACATGCATTTTCTTCCAATGGATTTAACATATTTGAGTTGCCTATTACATCATATATAATTTTTGGAAAGCTTTTTTTCCTCTTTTTATCGTTTTTACACTTTCGTTAATTATCAGTATATATGTGGCTTTTTTTCAATGATATGAATGTATTTTGATATTGTAAAACGTACATTGAGTGGATGATTAGGTGCTATACCTCTGTCACTCTGTTGTAAAAATTCACATGGTATGTAATCTTTTTAAGGTCAAGGCCATTGAAAAGCGGGATTCTGTCCTGACATCCACCCAACAGATTGATCGTCTAACCCGCCAGGCGCCACATATTTCAATCTCAATCCATACGATGTAAGTTGATGTATTTTCTTGCCTTTTTCTTTGCTTACTTGTTTGCTCTGATTTGGATGTCAAGGAATGCTTTTCTGGCTATCAATGGAAAGCAATTTTAACGTGGAATATTATTACAGCTAACCAATCTCTCAGCGAGAATTCCTAGTGAATGATAACAATGTTTGACTTAATCATTGAAGCAACAAAAACTGAAAGTTATGTCAGTGTTTTTCCAAACCTTAAACCTTGTGAATTTGCTATCTATTTTTGGACCATTTTAACAAAGTGTATGAAATGTGTGTTGTCAGCACAAACATTGTGTCCTCACTACATAAAATATGGTGTCATTGGCAGAGTGATTAGGAGCCAGACTTTGGATCATAAAGTCCTGGGTTCGAATCCTGTCAATGCTAGGCCCGATGTTGTGTCACTTGGGAAAACACGTGAATATGCATTTTTTTTTCGACCCAGATACAGATTGGAGTAAAAACATGCGTTAGTTTGGTGTCCTTCTCAGGAGGTGTTATTATCACCTTTTCCACTTCACGTTATAGAAATCGGGATACATTCCAGTTCTAAGGGCCTTAATGGCCTTCAGGGAACTGTGCTTACATTTTTTTTTTTTTACATTACAAAAGTACAAATTTGAGTTTTAACGCTAGGATTGTTACCGGTTCTCTGGTACTTTTTTTTTCCCACTTTGTATCAAAAGTAAATCGCAGCTAGCTGTCATTTTTTAAACAATCGGCTGAAAGAGAGTGGTAAAATACAAAATGCTGTTGACTGCTGTGTAACATCAACCTGTGTCAAAGATTAATTTTATGTCAATTTTTGCCTATTAGCGTGCATATATTGTATTTGAAATATTCTACTTTTTACACAAGCACATTATTAGTAGTTTGTATATGTATATATGATGTCAAAACCCCTACATTTGAGACCAAGTGGTACCGTGAAACTGATTTTCTCCAACTTTTTTGTTTTGTTTTTATTTTATTTTATTACAGGTCCTTCAGGTCGATCCTTCCACACCTACTGCTGATGTGAAAAGAGATACAGGCAGGCAAGTCACTCAGTGTTGTCTTATACTATTTCCTATTTTTGCTCTTTATTCAATCTAGGTGTGCTGTTACATGGTGTAAGACAGCTTTTAAATCTCCCTTTTAATGATATTTATTTAATACAAGCATGCCCGTAGAAAAATGATTATGATTATTCTTTTACCACATTCTTTTTTTTTTTTTTCAACGATGAAATACACAATAGGTTACCAGGTGCAGGGTGATATCAAGTTCGGGTACGGTATTCAATACTTTTCATTGCAGACCTAAAATCGGAAGTGAAGGAATGAGTAACAATAACAATGAAGTTTCGTGATCGCAGGCAAAACAATCTTTTCTTCTAATCAATTAAAATACTGATTTGACCCAAGAGTTTGTTCACTCAGAACCTAAAGCAGGCTACTTGAAATCTACATGCGAAATATGGAGATTGTGGCTGCAGTGGTTCCTGAGTTTAGAGCTATAGTCAAAGTTTGAGATGCACAGTTTTATAGAGATACATAGATATCTTAGTAAAAATAAAGTAAGTCCCACACTCAGAGGGAGCATAGGGTAATGAGGAGTTATAGGAGTCGAGTCCTGGTTTTTCTAGGCATGTGGCGTAGTGTGTTAGTTTGCCATTGCTTTC
This sequence comes from Doris montereyensis, assembly GCA_037039925.1. Taxonomy (NCBI): domain Eukaryota; kingdom Metazoa; phylum Mollusca; class Gastropoda; order Nudibranchia; family Dorididae; genus Doris; species Doris montereyensis. The sequence goes on from JAXRKP010000040.1 coordinate 23,078, forward strand.
CACGCTCGCCTTCACCTTTGCAGAGGCTGAACAAACCTAGCTACACATTTCGCTGCTGGATCAACAGGATGGCCACAAAAATTTGCCTTGACTGGGAATCAAACTCACGCCTCCCGCATGGTAGACAGACACTCTACCGACTGAGCTACCGGTTCTTCATATCTTAGTATTACCCCTTAAATAAGCGGTATTCGAAGTGCATCTTATTTCATGTTCATGTATCTTTGGAATAAATAAAGGGGCTATGGTGTGTGCCCCAACAAGTTAAAAACTTTATTGGTAAAACCCACTCCCCTGGTCCTGGTTAGTGGTTCGACACCTGTCCCATTGGAGATGGATGAATAAAAGAGATCTTGTGTTTGAAAGATTCCCTAGCTTTTTACAGGGCAGTCCGGGCACAAACAAAAAATTTAAACCCGAAAAACCCAAAGATAACCTGAGCTGTGTGTGTGTGGGTAAACTCTAATCTCAAAACTGGGACAATGGAGAAAGTGGGTAAAATCTTATCTTAAAACTGGAACAATGGAGAACAGGCAAGGTGATATCAAGAGTGTCCATTATACTGTGTCTGGAAAGCTCTCAAAACTTTTTTCAAATGTTCGGTTAATAGCTTTTGTCTCCTATCTTATGGGCGGGTGCTGCTGGTAGGTAACACTTCTTTCTGTTTACTCTTTCACTTATCTTTTATCTTGCTGTTTCCTCCTAATTTACCCTGAGATCACCACAATGGTGGATGGAGTATAATTGAATTAAACTAAACTTAACTAAACCTTTCTCATTTACCATAAAATTCTCTATTAAAAAACCTCTGATTTTTTACTCTAGGATAGAAGGTAGTCGACAAGGATATTACGTTGATGTTCAATCTACATTTGAAACTGACATGGAAATGTATGTACAAAGACTGTGAGTAGGCCTTATGCTCTGTTGATAGATATTCGATTTTTACTAATCTATGTTCTTTAATGAGATTTTTCTCGGAAGTAGGTTTTAATTTTTAAAAACTTGAGAAAACTTTTTCAATCTGCTTGGGCATAAACCTGCGACCATATGGTTGACAGGCCGACATTTTGCCTCTGGACTACTGAGTCCCCTAGTTCAGGCATGCTAAAAGGCTTTGATGTAAATGATATAGTAATGTCTTGCTTTCCTTTTTGTTTTGTTTTTCAGATGTCAATTCTAGTCCATCCAGACAAAAATCAGAACGACATAGAGAGGTCACAGAAAGCGTTTGAAGGTTTGCTGTTCTTCATGATTATTTCAATGTGTTAATATATTTAGTGTATGAAAGGGTAAACGAATTATAATCCATTTTGTCAAAAAGAATTACTCTATGTTGTACTTGTAATTGTTGTAGTGATGAAAATTTTCTTGTCACACAGCCATCAACAAAGCTTACAAGACTCTTGAAAATGACGAAGTTGTGAAAAGATGTAAGGAAATTGTTGTAAGCCAAGATATGGACAGAGGAAATGGTAGGTATTCAAAATTGATAGGGAGATAAGACAAATAGAAATAAGAAAGATACATAAATATGTAGATCTAGATAAGTAGATGGATAGATAGATACTTTCATGTTGATGCTTGAAGTCTTAAGTGTTTGTTCCTTGTTCATCACTAAGGAATATACACTTAAGACTTAGAAGCTTTGAAAGCATCAGCTAGTGCTAATTGGCATTTCAGATAAGACGTTTACTCTGTTCCTTTATGCATCGATACATTTGTAATTTGTATACATTTCGCACCTTTAGTGTAAATTTTTGCCTTGATTGATACTTCCTTTCATTCATTCTCTATCACTTCTTCTTTTTAGACCCAGTGAGATGTAGATCTAGTCCTATAGTTATATTTTTTTTCGTTCTTGTTTCCCATACTCACACCTCTCTCTCCCTTTCTTTCTTCCCTTTCTCTTTCTCTCTCTCTCTCTCTCTCTCTCTCTCTCTCTCTCTCTCTCTCTCTCTCTCTCTCTCTCTCTCTCTCTCTCTCTCTCTCTCTCTCTCTCTCTCTTCCTCTCACCTTTTATTACTTACTTATTTTCATATTTTTATTACTTTCTAGATCTGAACCTTCCATTCTCGCTCCTATATATTCTTCACATCCCCTTCTACTTACGTTTCTGATCATCACTGTCTTTTTCTTTCTTTCTTCCTCCTTTCTGTTTTTCTTCTGACATCACATTGTGTGATGCCTGAGGTAATGCTTAGATCTAGATTCTAGATATTTTCGTTTGTTGTCTGACAAAGGGTTATACCTGAAACGTCATGTGTTTGTTCTGTCTTTATTAGTGGAGTTGTCAATTTTAGGTGTTATGCCGGAATCCCGAATTTCCGGATTGTCAGGTTCAAATAAAGAAGAAAATCCGTCCACGGCTCATCTGTTCAGGTTTATGAGACCTCTGGATTATTGAAGTTCGGACTATGGGGACATGACATATGCATACTATATGCGCCTATACAAAACAATATATGGCTACTTAACAGGTTAAGTTGCGTGTTTGGGGAGTGTATAAAACTGTACCATGAATTGTTACCATTTGTCTCTTCCAGTTACTTCCTAGCATGTTTATTTTCTTTAACTTGCTCCTGTTATTCACTATGGTACATGAATCCTTACATTTTGTTGCAAATTATTTCTATGACAACTTAGATTTTAAAGAAAGGCATTGAAAACATTCAAGATGTAGGTTTTCCATTTATGAATTGTCTCCAATAAGCCTTTGTAAAAAAAAAAAAAGATTAATCTATCATTTCTATTATATGTAATCAAGTTCTAATTGTCACTGACCATTGAAAAACACTGCGTTTCTCAGATCAAGCAAAGAAGAAGCAGCTGAAGAAGGAAGGCAAGCCCCAAGATGTTCCTGAAGACGAGGCCAGACAAGGTAGATAGAGGTCATAGATACACTAGATAGATAATGATAATAATGAATAGTTTTTGTATAGCGCCCCACCCCGATATATATCAAATCAGGGTGCTCAAACATGGATAAACATTATAAATCAAGACATACATATATAATTTACACACACCAACGCAATATATTGTTAATATCACCACATATTTCAAAGCATAGAATGATATACAAAAGACAGTTGACATCATTGAACTACATTTATGACAGCAGTGAGAAATAAACTGTGTGGGTTTTATTATCAGGTCGGGTTTAAAATTTTTTTCAAGTTGATTCTATTTCTTTAAGTGTTTGGGGAGAGATAGACTGAAAATGAGAGATATGACTGAAATAGTTACACAGTAGATATGAGATGATTATATTGTTACAGTAGATATATAGACACAGTAGATATGAGATAGTTGCAAGTAGAGATGATGATAATACAGTAGATTTGAGATAGTTGCACATAGATTGAACTAGAGATAGTGAGGACATAGATTTGAGATAGTTGCACAGTAGATATGAGATAGTTGCACAGTAGATATGAGATAGTTGCACAGTAGCTGAGATAGTTGCACAGTAGAATGAGGTATACAGTAGATATTAGTTGCACAGTAATTTTTACAGTAGGTATGAGATGTTGCACAGTAGATATGAGATATTTATTTTAAGATGTTTCACAGTAGGAGAGATAGACTGAAAATGAAAGATATTCATGTAGATATGAGATACACAGTAGATATGAGATAGATTACACAGTAGACATGATATAGTTGCACAGTAGACATGAGATAGTTATACAGTAGAAATGAGATAGTTACACAGTAGATATGAGATAGTCATACAGTAGATATGAGATAGTTACACAGTAGATATGAGATAGTTATACAGTAGACAGTAGATATGAGATAGTTATACAGTAGATATGAGATAGTTATACAGTAGATATGAGATAGTTACACAGTAGACATGAGATAGTTACATAGTAGAAATGAGATAGTTACACAGTAGATATGAGATAGTTGCACAGTAGATATGAGATAGTTACACAATAGATATGAGATAGTTACACAGTAGACATGAGATAGTTTACAATAGATGAGATAGTTGCACAGTAGATATGAGATGTTACACAATAGATGAGATAGTTACATAGTAGAAAATGAGATAGTTATACAATAGATGAGATAGTTACACAGTAGATATGAGATAGTTATACAATAGATGAGATAGTTACACAGTAGATATAGAGATAGTTATACAATAGATGAGATAGTTACACAGTAGATATGAGATAGTTATACAATAGAAATGAGATAGTTGTCACTTCCATTATTTTTAAAGCTCCCATTGGTGGAACGCCTTGTGTTATCAATGGATGATAAAGGTCTTGTTTGCTGATCACCACTCATGTGCACGTTAATGATAAGCAAAATTTTAAAAAATCGCACTCCAAAACCCAGTACATAGTTACTCAAATGAGATAGTTATACAATAGATGAGAAGTTAGTAGATGAGATAGCACTTCCATGTGGGTAAAATTAACTCAAATCAAAGCTGTCCATGTCAAGGTAAGTATCATCAGTGGCCTAGTGGTTACCTTGTCTGATCTTCAAATCACATGGTTCTGAATTCAAATCCTACTAATGTTAGTTCTTAACGTTGAGAAAGACACGTAACACACATTTTTACACTCGACCCAGGAGTAAATGGGTGCCAGCCTATTTTGGAATTGAGAACTGGGACAGACTAGCGTCCTGCAGGAGCTGATTATTATCACATGTTTTGCTTCACACTACATAAACCAGAATAAACTCTGGTTCTATTGGCCGTATCAGCCTCGAAGGAACTTGCAATACTTACCGAAGTCAAGTTTCACATTTGTTCTCATTGACAGAGACATTTTGGATTCTCTAGATCATTGCCGTCAGATTAGCTGAAATTGACTAGCCTACAATTACAATGTGCAGACGTCGAGTCCTTTTTTGTTTTTAAATCAAAGTCTAGAATAGATTTATGAATAGGAAAGATGGGGCTATTGTTCCAAGGCTTTCTTTTATCGTATTTGATAGGTAGAACAAAAAAGTTTGGCGTTTCATTGTATATCCTTATAATCAGCATTAAAACAAATAAGTGGACATAAGTACACTTCCCTATTTTTGAAGTATCAACGTAAGTTTATCCTTTCAACATTTTGTTGGGGTTCTCTATTTTTTTTTCCTTCCAATGTTGTGTGGTACTGTATGATGTATGATTTTCTCAATGTAAATACCCAGTGATTCTTAAGAAGATATGTCCAAACCCAATTAAAACGTCTTGTGTTGATGTCCACAGTACAACCATGCTTTGTACGTCCAGACCTGTAAGCTGTTTGCTGACCTTGAACGGCTGCGTCAAAGAGAGAGAAACCAAAGACATGCATGAGAGGTAGCGTTACATTGTTTTAATTTGGTGTTTTTTTATTTTAGTCCAATCTTTAACCTTTTTGAACCTGTAATCCCGATATATCAGGAAAGGCTGGAGAAACCAATGTATCCCGTAGTCCCAAAATATTGGTTTTTACCCTGTACTTTCACAAAAACTGTCCGTGGTAATGCATTACGTCACTAAAATGTTTTGAATGTGTTTACTGTCCATTTTTCCTTATTGTTATGAAAACGGCGAGCTTTGATTTGAACGTTCCGACAACATCGTCAGGAAGGAGACATCTCGTGGTAGATCGAGCGATGGAGACCGTTTGGCTTCGATTCTGGTGACAATGTCTTGAATTTAAATTTGATTCTCGTCTTAGTTAAATCAAAACTTGTCGCTTTGAGTGATTTTGTTTTTCATTTGTAAATGTAATTTTCTATCTACCAAACAGGAAACGCAGCGGAAGAAGAGGCGATTGAAGAGGAAAAGAAGAAAATGGAGAAGGAGTGGCAGAAGAATTTTGAGGTAAAGATATAGTGACAGTTTTCATTGACTCTACCTGAATGCTGTTTTCCCATGTGGTAAACATGTTGACACATGAGATAGAAATGTTGTAACAATTTTCATTGACTCTGCCTGAATAGTTTATGTCCAGGCATGCTCCATACAGTGGGAGTCTGATTCAACGAGGTCATCGGGACAGCAGACCTGCCGTTTATCCCGATTTAATTTGAATCATCCTGATTTTTTAGCGAAAATTTGCAAAATTCCAACTTTCCATTGGCCCATCCTGACTTTTTATAATACAACTGCAGTCGTTGCCTGGACGGCATTGTTTCATATATTCAGCATGCGATTTTTGTTTTTAATCAGCCAATAGCAAGATGTCGTGCCTATCCATGATTCATGTTATTATGAGTAATGGTGTATCGATTCTTCGCTAATAGATTGTTCTCTTTGTCCATTCTTCAGAGTACTCGTGCTGTACTTGTTCGAGATTTGAAATATCGTTTTTTGATTACGTTGTTTTGAGGCCTACCGCGATTACTAGAACCTTGAATTTCAAACTGATCAGGCAGAAGGTTTCGCTGGTATTCAATGACTTGTTAGATCTAGATCTAGACGTCCCTAGTATTAGGGACGTCTAGGTCTAGATGATCTGTATCTGTACTCTTAAGTAGATCTAATAGATCTAAATCAAGTCGAGATTAAAATCTTTGAAACAATATGACTCCTACCTACTGCAGCAAAGTGCGATCACACGCATGTCAGAGAGAAACAGAAATGTTCTGCGTGTGTTTGTGTTCAAAGAGAGAAATAGAGAGCATTTTCGTGTGTGCTTCGTGCGATCGCGAATATTTGTGAGTGTGTGTGTTAGAGAGGGAGTGATCAACAATTTATGTAGTGAAAGGCAAATGCAAGGAAGAATAGAGGTTGGATGATAATTGACATGTATGTCATGCACGTATGTCTGACCGGTTAGCAGGAGTGGGGTGGGCATGTGTGTGTGAAGAATATGAAAATATGATAGCAACGATTAGCAAGATAAGTGACCACTGATGAGAAAAAGAGGAAAAGGAGTGTGTCTTCCACTTCCAGTATGTAAACAATGAGTGGGAAGGAGGCAACTGTAATGCTGATTTAGTACTAGAATTCAGGTTTTATTTGGGGGGGGGGGCTATTATAATGGATATTTTTACTTAGGAAAAGGCAGAACAAGGACCTTATTTAATTGTTATTAAGTTTGAGATTAGGCGACCGGGCTGACTCTATACCTGAAATCATTCGTGTATCCTGATTTTTTCCCTAGGATCCTGGTTTTTTTATATCTAGGTCCTGGTTTTTTTAAATTTAGAGTGGCGAATCTGGGACTGATGCTAGGTCCTTATTGTATGAGATCTTTCGTTAAATGCGAAATCAACAAGGATTTTCCCATTTCAACAGCATCGATTATTTTTTGTTTAAGTTTAATTTCAAAGGAAGGGCATTCATGCTTTTTGGGTTTTGATGTAGACATAGGTGTCATTTCGATAAATCAGAATGACTCTCACTGGTAAAAACACGTTTCATAAAACGAAGTCAATCGAGTGAGACATCGTTGTTTCACTGCCTTTATTGACTGGCACGACCTCATAGGCGATTTTACCCATACCGGGTCCTTGTTGGATGTGTCTTTTTTTTTTCCAAAGAGAATAAAGGAGGAAAATAGGGGATTTCTATTAGCCTCATTGTAGCTGACATTTCGTTAGTGGGTGCGGCTCTATTGTACATACATACATACATACATACATGCATACATACATACATACATGCATACATACATACATACATACATACATGCATGCATACATACATACATACATGCATGCATACATACATACATACATACATACATACATACATACATACATACATACATACATACATACATACATACATACATGCATGCATGCATACATACATACATACATACATACATACATCCATGCATGCATACATACATACATACATACATACATACATACATACATACATACATACATGCACATACATACATACATACATACATGCATACATACATACATACATACATACATACATGCATACATGCATGCATACATATCCTGTTTAAAACAGATCTATAAACATATCTTTTTGCAGCTTATGTAACACATTAGTCTCGTTCTTGATAATATATATCTTGTGCATGTAATAACTGTTCTGTTTTGATATGCTTGTATGTAATTGTAGTCAGGGTGAAGTTTGTGCCTGGAGCTGCCTTCGCACGGGATTGGCTGCCATATACATAATCTTCATTACTATTATTACATATATACATACTTACATACATACATACATACATACTTACATACATAAATGCATACATTCAGTTGTTTATTTTGGATCTTTTCTTTCTCTCTCTCTCTTTTTTTTTTTTAATGTGTACGTGAGCAGGACAGCAGAACAGGTCGGGTTGACAGCTGGAGGACCTGGAACAAAAAAGGCAAGAAAAGCAGCAAAGGAAACCTGAAGCCTCCAAAATTACAAGCCGAGAAACGATAATCCAAGGTTTCCCAATTTCTTTTTTTTTGTACTATAATGAATGATACACGACAAAGGTTCATATGTTTCTAGACTAAAATGTAAATAACGAAAGTTCATCAGTTTTGTGACGTCATGTATGTGTGCTTGGTTTCAAAATGCATTTGTTCATAAAGATGAGTTCAGTTTTGAACAGATATCATTTATTTTTCATCCTTTTATTAAGATTTGCCAAATATTTTACAGTCATCATGGTGATTTTATTGTGGTGTGTCTAGGTATGCGACATAGCAGCATGATCAAAGTGTCATTTTGGTGTTCCAAGGCCTTCATGGGTGAATGTGTTTATGCTGCTAGATAAGTCATACTTGTATACAAAATGGGTGCAAAGGACTGCCATTGAACGTACAACAGATTTACCCTAAAAAGGATTGAAAGTGTTGATATTTTATAGCCTAATTTTGCAAAGCTAGAACAAATAATTCCTTTGAAGATACTGTATTTTAAAATATTTTTCATGTATGGATGAATGAACATGTAATCTTCTTCTTGCTCTGCGCTTTTAGCTCATTGGGAAGGGTTGACCATCAACAAACAATTTTTTTGTTTTACTCTTTGAGATGTACATTATAAATAATAATTATTAAAGCAGAATATTTTAGTTACAAGTAATAGAAGCAGGAATAGGACTTAACAGTAACAGAAGTGTGAAAGGATAGAAGTTAAAACTATAAAAGACAGAAGTAGGATGAGGAAAACGTCCATGATTAACCTTGAACAAATACGCTACGTGTGTTATAGTATTAGTAGTGTGTGCCCAGTATGTGGGAATGTGTGTAGGTCTTAAAATGGGATAGTACTGTTGTATATATGTGGGGTATTTTTGTATATTAATTTATAGATATACTTGAAAAACGTTTCCCATATCTCCACTCTCATGTATTCCTGAAATCATTTCCAATGTTTGGGGTGGGTGGGGGTGTTAAATGTGTACAATGAATCTTATCATGGTGTACTCTGTCGTTGCTTTGCTAGACATTTTATTTCCAATATTAGTTGACATGATTTTTGAGATGTTGTGACTGAACGGCAGATATGTATGAGGAAAAACACCAATGCGAAGACAATCATAACAGGCTTCTTTTGTGAGGTGCAAACTATTTATCTAATAGTATAGAGGCAGCAAATTTGTCTATTGAAATCAGAAAGTTTATTTTAGATTTATTGACAAGTCAATGGTGGCAGTAAATTTGCCCGTTGAAATCGGAAAGTTTTATTTTTAGATTTATTGACAAATCTGTAGTGGCAGGAAATTTGCCCGTTGAAATCAGAAAGTTTTATTTTTAGATTTATTGACAGGTCACTCTCAATCATTGATTGAACTTTATAGTAAGCAAGGGCTAAACACCAGATTGCTGAGTTTGTCAATTGACAGCACTGCAGTGAGTCTGAACACATTGAGCGATAAGTAAAAATATGATCCATGTAAATTATAATGTGCAAAAATACAGATGGTAAAACAACTGCAGTCCCATTGGAAATGATTGACGTATTTATGCAATTTGATAAATATGTTTAATCCAAATTTTGCTTAAAGTGCTTTTTTGCTTGTAATGTAGTAAATCCTCTGTCCAAAAAAAACCCAATCATTTTATGTTCTTTCTATTAATAAAATGCTTGGGGACTGAAAAATCTTTTCTTTTCTTTTTTTGTTTACATTTTCTTGGATATGTGGCTATGGTAGGGTTTTTTTCCATCTTGGTTTTCATATAATATTGTAATGCAAGAACTCAACTTAAATACGCTTGGTAAAAGTTTGATCGTTGTCTATGATTTGTTTGTGTGTAAAAGCTGCAAAAGTTAAAACTTGGGAATGACACCCAACTACTGAAACCTGAGTGGTCTCAGATTTAGATGTGTCCATGTGACAACCTATGACAAATTGGTTAGTCATAATATCAACACGGTTGCCGTGTTATAAATCCCTTGATGTGTTGACTCGAAGTGGATTCCGTTCCAGGTTCCACTGTGCATTCTGTTCCCCGTGCCAAACTTTGGCTGTTTAACAACTTAAAGACAGAAGGCCAGAACACATATTTTCTTAGCATCATCGTGTCCAACTAAAGTTATGCAAGCTGCTATCCAACCTTGTATTTTATTTTATATAAAAAGTGACAAATGATGTGTTGAATAAATGAAAAAGAGACAGCCTTGATCTTTTCAGACTTTGTTTTATCAGGAGCAGAGAATTTTCACCTACACTTAGTCATTCATTACAATTACTACCAAAAAAAGGTCATGTACTACATGAGCTAGAGACTATATCTATTTGAGTGCTTCTCAGTTCATTCATTGTCCACATTATGGCCATATTGGAATATACATCAATGGCTATCATATGCCTGTGGCCAGATTGGAATGTGTGTCTGTGTCAATCATATCATGCCTGTGACCAGATTGAAATGTGTGTCTATGTCAATCATCAATCATATTTTGCCTGTGACCAGATCAGAATGTGTAAATAAAATATATCATATGCCTGACCCAAGCCCCGATGTGTTTCATGTAAATCGATGTTATCCCCCTTGTCTTGACGAAATTGTCAATAAAGATACTGAATGAATGAAACATACAGTTTGTGTTCAATGTTATTTATGTTAATCTGAACTGAGCACTTATTAAAATGAAAGGGATTTCTGGTACTGGTAGTAGCATCATGTGACTCAATCTCTAGCTCTTCTTTTTTTTTTTTTCTCACATTTGTACAATATCCTCATGAGCAGTTCGGTGGGGGGGGGGGGCTTCTAGTAGTGGCAGGTCCTATGTCTTTCCCTCCACTCTTGGTTTTCTTTCATCTTACGGTTTCTTCACAAGTTCACCATGAGATCACTGCATATGGTGGCATGGGTAAAACAAACAATAATAATGATAATATGCATGTATGTATTCTGTCTGCAGAGAACGGCATTAAATTAACAAGAAACTGATACACTAATATTATATGTAGTATTAATGAGAAGGCCTAGTCAAGTACACTGAAGTAGTAGTAATAATGAGAAGGCCCAGTCAAGTACACTGTAGTAATAGTAATAGTGGTAGTAGTACATGTGGTTCTAATAGTGGTAGAAGTACTTTTTCTTTCTTTCTTTATCACTATCAGTTCCCATTCTACCTTTCGGTGCTTCAATGCCTCTTTATATCTTCTTCCCACTTTCTCCGAGGTCTGCCTTTTGGTCTTTAGCTATTCTATTGTCAGTCATTCTGTTTACATGCCCAAACTGATTTGTTCTTAGTTTTTATGCCATCTGCTTTGGTTTGATCTCTTATTATTGTGTTTCTGATTTTGGCTCATTTAGTTTTTCCTACTACTCTTCTTAGATATTTCATTTCAGCTGCTTGTACTCTACTGTATTCTCTACTGTCTAAGGTCCAAGTTTCGCTGCCATAGAGGAGAGTAGGACAATAAACTGTATTGTATACTGCCATTTTGGTTTTTTGTTGACAATTCTTGCTTACCTACAAATGCCTTTCCTAGATGGTTATATATTGCACTTGCCTTTTTGATTCTCTGGCTGATTTCATCTCTTAGTTTTCCCTCTGAGTTAATCATTACTCCTAGGTAGTTGTAGCTTTGAACTTGTTCTAAATACTCCCTGCCAATTTAAGATTTTGTGTTTTAGCTTCCCTAGTTCGAGCATTGTTTTGGTTTTCTTTGCATTTACTCTTATTCCTCTTTTATTTAGTTCATTGTTCATAATGTTCATATTCGACTGAAAGTCACTTTCTGATTTTCCAAACAGAACTAAATCATCGGCAAATGAAAGCAATAATACATTTACTGGTTTGAGCTTCCACATAGCTACATTCATTTTCTTCATTTTGAGGATGTCTTTGCGACTGAATCCATAAATGTGATAAACAAAAGACAACTTAGGATACAACCCTGTCTTACTCCTATATCTACATCAAATTCTTCTGATACATTTCCAGCTACTCTCACTGCACATGTTCGTTATTGTAAAAACTTTTAATGGCTTCTATTAAATTTTTGCTCTACATTGTGTTCTTTTAAGGAATGCCATAGTTCATCCCTCTTCACAGTGTCAAATGCCTTTTCTAAGTCAATAAAACACAGGTGCAAGTCATTGTTTTCTCTCAAGGAATTTTTCTATCATTTGTCTAATTTTAAATATGTGGTCTTGTACATTTCTTCCTGGTCTAAATCCACTCTGATGCTCTTCAATCTGATCCTCTACTCTTTTCCTTAGTCTCATTTCCAGTATCCTGGCATATACTTTTCCTGGAACGCTAAGTAGTGATATCCCTCTATAGTTTGAGCATTCCATAGTTGATCCTTTCTTATGTATTGGTACTACCGTCCCCTTTTTCCAGTCGTCTGGCACCTGTTTGGACTTCCATGCTTGTTGACATATTGCATGTAGTAGTTTGTCTGTATCTCTCTCTTGGTTTTTAACCATTTCTGGATAAACTTGATCTGCTCCTGGGGCTTTTCCTAATTTCACTTTTCTTATAGCTGTTTGGATTTCTTCCATTGATATATCTACATCTTCAGGTCTCCTCTGGATTACTTGATACTCTTACTAATAGTAGTGCATGTAATAGTGGTAATAGTACATGTGGTAGTCATAGTTGTAGCAGTAGTGGAAAGACAAACAGTGAGGCAAGGACTAAGGAGCGTGTGGAAAGTGATGGCTAATGACATTACATAATATTAAAGTCATATAGGAACAAAGATGAGACAAACCTTTCTTTCCATTCGTCATCCCTTCAGGCAGCAGGCCATTTCATCAAATATTCTTTTTGAATCGCAACGTGAGCATACGATGCACAAGCTTGTTAATGTTAGGCTTTTATAATAATTGGCTCTCTGTCCCAAATCGTCTGTGCATCTCTCTAGGCTAGTAGTAGTATGGCCTCGCAGTCAATCAGGCTTGTCTTGTACTGCGTATTATGATAATAATGCTGTTCCTAAAGAATCTCAATGTTGATAATTTCTAGTGTGTTAGCATCTCTCCATGTGATTCCGGTCTCTGTGCTAAGGTCTTCAAAAGCAAGCAGGTCTATTTCTGCTCAGTTTCAGTTGTCCCTGTGTGTGTATGTTTGTGTTTATGTGTTTGTGTCTCCTCCACAAAAGGAATAAACAACAATAAACCACAGTATCACTATTCGATACCAGGGGATCGAACCTGCGACCTCGCGTGGATTTTCATCCTGAGTACATAGATACGATCAGATAATCTATATTCGTCCTTTTTAGACGTTTGTTTTAGTCACAACAATATTATAATTGATCATTACATAAAAAAAAATAAAAAAATATAATATGACACAAATTACATACTTTGTTGTTGAATCTCTCTCTCTATTTTATTTATTTCTCTCTCTCTCTCTCTCTCTCTCTTTCTCTTTCTCTTTCAATCTTTGTCTCTTCTCTCTCTCTTTCTGAAGTTGAGAACAATGAATAAATGGCCTCTCTCTCTCTTCTCTCTGGGGTCTATTCTCTCTCTTTACCCTCCCCTCTCTCTCTCTGTCCCCCCTCTCTCTTCTAAATTGCCTCTTTATAAGCTAACTACGCCAAAAGAAAAAACCCTTTCCCCCCTCAAAGACTCCTTGGTTTGAATCCTCTCTACCATCTCTGATTACAAGCTCTCTCTCTCATTTCAGACTCTAACTACTCTGTCTCTAAGGGATCTCTCTCGACTCTCTCTCTCTTTCCGCTATCTCTCCTATCTCACTGCATCTTTCTCTCTCTCTGGAAGGTCTCTGGGCTATGCTCCTCCCTCCCTGCCCCGTCCCTCCCTCTCCTTCCTCCCTCCGTTGGTTCTCTCTCTTTCTCTTTCTCTAACTCTTTTCTCTGAAATTTCTCTCCGCCCCTCTCTCTCTCTCTCTCTCTCTCACTCTCTCTCTCTGACATTGGGGATGATGTACTAATCACTAAAGACACATTTCAAACATTGGGCTACTTCGAAAACGTTTTTACTATTCACTGGTCATTTGTCAAAAAATTAATGACGGGCCCGGTACGTCCAAAGAAACAAACAAGTAACACGGTTCGAAACCAACCAGAGAGCGGGCTGTAAGTATTTGTGCTGTCGTGTGTAAGTCCTACATTACATAATTATAATATGATGTTTTTCCTTTCCGTTGGGAAGGGGATTGTTGATTTCTTCCAACTATCTTTTTTCGGGGATTGTTGTTTGTTTGTGTTGCTGGGGGGGTAGTAAGTTTGTTCTGTTTTGTTCGTTTATTTTAATTCATCCTATTTTGTTTTGTTTTGTTTTGTTTTGTTTGAGTTTTTTTTTAGAGAACAGTGTGCCACAGTAAAAAGTGGATTGCCTCTGGCGGTAAGTATTCAATGACAGTTGGACCAGACCTACTTCTTTTAGGACTAGGAGCTTATCTAAGGTACCTGACTTTTCAGGAAGGTCACGGAGCGTGTATCCGATTACGACGTTGGCGTCTTTCCAAAGAATTGAAGTACATTCTATTTCTAGTAGTAGTAAGTGTTTCCAGTAGTAGTAAAGTCATGGACAACAAAATACCAATAGTGTCGTGTTTCTGTATTAGTAGTAGTAGTAGTAGTAGTAGTAGTAGTAGTAGTGGTGATGGTAGTAGTAGTAGTAGTAGTAGTAGTTGTAGTAGTAGGACGTAGTAGTAGTAGTAGTAGCAGTAGGAGTAGTAGTAGTAGTAGTAGTAGTAGTAGAGTAGTAGTATTAGTAGTAGTAGTAGTAGTAGTAGTAGTAGTAGTAGTAGCGTAGTAGTAGTTATATAAAACGCTACCATGAGCATTAAACTTTTGACAACAAAAAAAGACGACAAAATGATGCATTTTGATAGCATTGGCCTATAACGGCCATTCGCTGCAAGGCAATAAATAATCACCTTCAGAAGAACTAGACAACTCTAGGGTTGGTTGGTAACTCATTCATCCCATCCCACGGTTAAGATCAGGAGCTGTATCATTTTCATTACTTTTTCAAAATACTGGGAAAATAATGACCTAATTCGTGTTCAGCGTTAACAACTGTTCCTATCCGCGTCACATTGTATTTAATAAGTAATTGAGAAATAAGCCTTTGTAAGAAGTTAAATATAATGTGAGTCAGAAACAGAAAATAAAAAACCCATGGTAGCGGAACAACTCTGTTCTAAGACTCGATTCTTTGCAAAATCTTGAAAGGTTTTTTGATTTTGATTTGATTTGAATTTTGAATTTGTACACACATCCACAACAAAGGTGAACTCGGGGGGGTGGGGATACATTATTTTTGGGATTTGTGTAAGGGGGATTTTTAATCTTTTTTTGCCAAGGGCTGCCCTGTAGACAGCCAAGAGATCTTTAACGTGCACAGAGCACAGAGTGTTGTCGGATCTCAACCAAAGCAAGCTCACAACACACGCGTGTAATTATTTCCCATCAATGGGGAACTACTTCAGGAGGGACTCTCTTTTCAAAAAGGTCGTGGGTTGGAGCAAATAATTTCTACTTTTCGAGCCCCCCCGCCCCCCCCTACCTCTGGTCAGGTAGGTGTATATCGATATGACTAAGCGTCGATAAATATCTACTTGGGACGGTCAGGGCAAAATTAAGGGAAAAAAGGTGGGGTGGGGGTTCAAATCTACTTCGTTTTTCTATTCACCGGACTGCTTCTTAAGTCTACTTCTTTCCTTTCCTTCTTAAGTCCTCTTAATTAAGAACACCACAGTGAGTGGACCATTAACGTACACATAACCTTACCAACTGCAATCCCTGGACAACAAAATAAAGGTAGAGTCTAGTGTTACTACATTTGTTAGATAGGCTTACTCGGTTTACCATATTCATCTGTGTGGGAGATGTGTTGATAGATAGATTTAAGCCAGAAGTTTACGGAACATCTTCATCTTTGTGATTTGGAGATGTGTGATAGATAGATTTACGGTTTACCATCTTCATCTGTGTGTGAGTTGTGTGATAGATAGACTTAGCCGGTTTACCATCTTCATCATTTGTTAGATGCTTGGAAGTTAGATGATTTGTTTACCATCTTCATGGGAGATGTGTGATAGATAGATTTACGGTTTACCATCTTCATCTGTGTGTGAGTTGTGTGATAGATAGATTTACGGTTTACCATCTTCATCTGTGTGTGAGTTGTGTGATAGATAGTTTACCTCTTCACGGTTTACCATCTTCATCTGTGTGGAAGTTTGATGATGATATTGTGTGATAGATATATTTACGGTTTACCATCTTCATCTGTGGGAGTGGGATGATAGGCTTACGGTTTACCATCTTCATCTGTGTGTGATAGATAGGCTTACGGTTTACCATCTTCATCTGTGTGGAAGTTGTGTGGTATATAGATTTACGGTTTACCATCTTCATCTGTGTGGAAGTTGTGTGATAGATAGGCTTACGGTTTACCATCTTTATCTGTGTGTGAGTTGTGTGATAGATAGATTTACGGTTTACCATCTTCATCTGTGTGGGAGATGTGTGATGGATAGGCTTACGGTTTACCATCTTCATCTGTGTGGAAGTTGTGTGATAGATAGGCATTACGGTTTACCAT
>JAXRKP010000040.1:45000-52500 GCA_037039925.1 Doris montereyensis
ATACATACATACATACATACATACATACACATACATATATACATACATAAATAGATAGATACAGAGACAGATAAATACATATATTAAAAAATAAATATTAATAGATAGATAAATAGATAGATAGATATATTGATATATATAGATAGATAGATAGATAGATAGATAGATAGATAGATAGATAGATAGATAGATAGATAGATAGATAGATAGATAGATAGAAAGATAGATAGATATATAGATGAATAGACAGATAAACAGATAGACAAATTTTTGTATTAGATAGAGATGATAATAGTTACTATTTCTTTATCTATCTGTCTGTCTATCTAGCTAAATATAAAACTGATTGTCACGGTAAAATTTTGGGCCTAGTCATATTTCATGTTTTTGTTTCTATCTTTTTCTTTCATTCCGTTCGAAATATTATTGGCACCATAAAACAGCAAGTTCGACAAGTGTCATTTCTATAGCTTTTTCTCGAATTAATTTTCTTCCGTCTGTCTCTTTCATTATATCATAAATTATCTTCACTTTAATCTTTTTTGATCCCGTGTCTTAATAGAGAAACTATATTTCTATAAACAACTCCCTGCTCTGTTGTCGACACCTTTATGGGTTAGGACACAAAAAAATATGTTTTTGTTATTGGGGGACAAATGCGTGCATTTTCTGCTATTAATGGGGTTTTACAATAGCGCTATGGGCAGTAAGTGTCTTGGTTCGTCGGATATATGCCTGTTTGACTTGATTTCATGTACACGTTTGAATAGCACAGACTTGATTTGAGAGAGAGTGATAGATTTGATTTGATAGAGGATTCGAGAGAGAGAATTGAGAGAGAGAGAACAAGAAAATGAGAGAGTTTGAGAGAGAGAGAGAGATAGGAGAGAAAGAGATCTATAACGAGAGAGCCCCCTTTCAGATCTGAGAGAGAGAGAGAGAGAGAGTCGAGAGAGAGAGAGAGAGAGAGAGAGAGAGAGAGAGAGAGAGAGCTGAGAGAGAGAGAGAGAGAGAGAGAGAGGAGAGAGAGAGAGAGAGTCGAGAGAGAGAGAGAGAGAAGAGAGAGAGAGAGAGAGAAAGGAGAGAGAGAGAGAAGAAAAGAGAAGAGATCAAGTAGACAGTGTGCAGAGAGAGAATCGATACAGAGAGAAAGAAAGAGAGAGAGAGAGAGATAATTTTGATAAAGAGCACTTGAATGGAAATGGTGATGATTATAGAAGAAGCAGAAGAATTGAATGGAAGAAGAAGAAGAAGAAGAAGAAGAAGAAGAAGAAGATGAAGAAGCAAGAAGATTAAGAACTTGAAAAGAAGAAGAAGAAGAAGAAGAAGAAGAAGAAAGAAGGAGAAGGAGGAGAGATCCTCAAGTGTGAGAAGACCAATTTGGTAGATTACAACCCCTTGAGGTTGTCAGGTGTTTTGAGGAAACGAAGAGCCAAGCACCTGATAAACTAACCCCTCGGATTTAGCAATAAGACCCACCCTGCCCCTACCATTTGACCCCCCCCCCACGGCACCGTAAGCTGTCACTTGGTGTGTAAAAAGGGATGTCTATTTCACAGTCAAATAATTTCCCTTCAAAACTATTTTGCATTCAAAGCAAAAAGAAAGGAAATAAAACAACAAAGAGAGAGGGAGAGAGAGAGAGAGTTGAGAGACAACAGAGAGAGAGAGAGAAGAGAGAGAGAGAGAGAGAGAGAGATAGAGAGAGAGAGAGAGAGAGAGAGAGAGAGAGAGAGAGAGAGAAAGAGACAGACAGACAGACAGACAGATAGACAGACAGGCAGACAGACAGAAGCAGAGACAGACAGACAGACATATACATACAGACAGACATACATATAGACAGAGAGAGAGAGATACATAGACAGACAAACAGACAGACAAACAAATAAACAACAGATAGACAAACATATAAGCACACAGATAGCCAGACATACAGACAAACAGACTGACAGACAGACTGATAGACAGATAGAGAGACAGACAGAGACCACTGGTTAAATCGCTACTCTAATCTAATCCACGTGCAGATAAGACAGTTTTCAGTAGATTCACCACGACAATATGCGGACAGTACTGGCTGGTGGCTGTCAATTGTCCTGTTACTGTTAGGGTCGTAGATCTAAGAAAAGATCATTGTCCTCAATGCTTTGGCTATTCCAATAACAATCGATAGCTTCTTGTAAATCTTCCAACGCTTCTCTTTCATAATGAAAGGCCGTAGTTCATAGATGGGCCCCAAGCGTTATAAATATTCACGAATTGGAGCTGTCTTCCAGTATTTGGCACTATCTTTAAAAGTGTCTTGTTTTGTAGAAGACCCAATTGTTCACAGATCCTCGATGGAGTTACATTCGAGCAAGGAAATGGTGTGGCTGTGTTTTCTTAGTGACTTGATGGATCTCACCTTCTGTTGGTCTCTGGCTTCATATTCTTTTTCTTCTGAATTTTCATTTTGTTTCTATAATCTTAATTTGCATGTTAATTCGTAGTGTGTGTGTGTGTGTGTATGTGTGTGTGTGTGTGTGTGATGTGTGTGTGCATCTATGTATGTCTGTGTGTGCATGTCTGTTGTATATTGAAATATTGCGTCAGAATTTTTATTTTTTATTTTCTTTGTATTTCTACCAAAAGAAATTGCGATTATGTTGCGGTAAATGTCATTTACACAGACAGAAATTGAAATAGTCATAGAGTTCAAAACATAATTTGTCAAAAAGAAGCGTTCACATATACAACAAAACCCATCTATATGTCTGTCTATCCACTTATTTACCTATCAATCTACATCCTGATATATCTGTCTACATATGTCCATCTATCAACTTATTTATCTATTTGTCTTTCTAATCATCTATATTTTTACGTCTGTATCCATCCTTCTATCTATTTCATTATGTATGTTTTAGCTATGCTCGTATATGTCATATGTATGCATGTGTACAACATAGAGATGGGCAATTACGTAGAGATGGATATATATTTGTATCGACATCATTTTGACGATATCCAAGTATAACGAAATGTAAGCGAAATTTCCTGATGTTTGGAAATATCAAAAATTCGATTCAGCACACCAACAACTTCTTAGGTACAACCATCATTCTTTTCATTCTTGTTCATGTTTCTTCTTTTTTTCTTGTTCTTCTTGCTCTTTCTTGTTTTTCTTGTTTTTTCTTCTTGTTCTTCTTGTTCTTCTTCTTTCTTCTTGATTTTCTTGTTTTCTTGTTCTTCTTGTTCTTCTTTCTTCTTCTTTTTCTTGTTCTTCTTGTTCTTCTTGTTCTTCTTTCTTCTTGCTCTTCTTGATTTCTTGTTCTTCTTCTTCTTCTTCTTCTTGCTCTTCTTGCTCTTCTTGATTTTCTTGTTCTTCTTGCTCTTCTTGCTCTTCTTGCTCTTCTTGCTCTTCTTGATTTTCTTGATTCTTCTTGTTCTTCTTGCTTCTTCTTGCTTCTTCTTGATTTTCTTCTTCTTGCTATTCTTGATCTTCTTGTTCTTCTTGTTCTTCTTGCTCTTCTTGCTCTTCTTGATTTTCTTGTTCTTCTTGCTCTTCTTTCTTCTTGATTTTCTTGTTCTTCTTTCTTCTTGCTCTTCTTGATTTTCTTGTTCTTCTTCTTCTTGTTCTTCTTGATTTTCTTGTTCTTCTTGCTCTTCTTTCTTCTTTTTCTTGTTCTTCTTGCTCTTCTTGCTCTTCTTGATTTTCTTGTTCTTCTTGCTCTTCTTCTTGTTCTTCTTCTTCTTCTTCTTCTTCTTTCTTCTTGCTCTTCTTGATTTCTTGTTCTTCTTTCTTCTTGATTTCTTCTTCTTCTTGTTCTTCTTGTTTTCTTGTTTTTCCGTTCTTGTTGTTCTTGATTTTCTTGTTGTTGTTGTTCTTCTTCTTCTTCTTCTTCTTTTTTCTTCTTCTTCTTCCTTCTTCTCCTTCTGTTCTCCTTCTTCTTCTTCTTCTTCTTCTTCTTCTTCTTCTTCTTCTTCTTCTTCTTCTTCTTCTTCTTCTTCTTCTTCTTCTTCTTCTTCTTCTTCTTCTTCTTCTTCTTCTTCTTCTTCTTCTTCTTCTTCTTCTTCTTCTTCTTCTTCTTCTTCTTCTTCTTCTTCTTCTTCTTCTTCTTCTTCTTGTTTTTTCTCTTCTTCTTCTTCTTTTTCTTCTTCTTCTT
This sequence comes from Doris montereyensis, assembly GCA_037039925.1. Classification (NCBI taxonomy): domain Eukaryota; kingdom Metazoa; phylum Mollusca; class Gastropoda; order Nudibranchia; family Dorididae; genus Doris; species Doris montereyensis. The sequence goes on from JAXRKP010000040.1 coordinate 49,149, forward strand.
TTTCTTCTTCTTCTTCTTCTTCTTCTTCTTCTTCTTCTTCTTCTTCTTTTTCTTCTTCTTCTTCTTCTTTTCTTCTTTTCTTCCTCTTCCTCTTTCTTCCTCTTCTTCTTTTCTTCTTCTTCTTCTTTTCTTCTTCTTCTTCTTCTTCTTCTTCTTCTTCTTCTTCTTCTTCTTTCGATTCTTCTTCGATTCTTCTTCTTCTTCTTCTTCTTCTTCTTCTTCTTCTTCTTCTTCTTCTTCTTCTTCTTCTTCTTCTTCTTCTTCCTCTTCTTCTTCTTCTTCTTCTTCTTCTTCTTCACTTCTTGTTCTTCTTCTTCTTCTTCTTCTTCTTCTTCTTCTTTGATTCTTCTTCTTCCTTCTTCTTCTTCTTCTTCTTCTTCTTCTTCTTCTTCTTCTTCTTCTTCTTCTTCTTCTTCTTCTTCTTCTTTTTCTTCTTCTTCTTCTTCTTCTTCTTCTTCTTCTTCTTCGTCTTCTTCTTTTTCTTCTTCTTCTTCTTCTTCTTCTTCTTCTTTCTTCTTCTTCTTCTTCTTCTTCTTCTTCTTCTTCTTTTTTCTTCTTCTTCTTCTTCTTCTTCTTCTTCTTCTTCTTTTCTTCAGGGCCCTCCTCCTCCTTCCTCCTCCTCCTCTTCTTCCTTCCTCCTCCTTTCTTCTTCTTCTTCTTCTTTTCTTCTTCTTCTTCTTCTTCTTTCTTTCTTCTTCTTCTTCTTCTTCTTCTTCTTCTTCTTCTTCTTCTTCTTCTTCTTCTTCTTCTTCTTCTTCTTCTTCTTCTTCTTCTTCTTCTTCTTCTTATTCTTCTTCTTCTTCTTCTTCTTCTTCTTCTTCTTCTTTTAATAATTCTTTATTAATATAATAATAATAATAATAATTAATAATAATAATAATAATAATAATAATAATAATAATAATAATAATAATAATAATAATAATAATAATAATAATAATAATAATAATAATAATACATTATTGTTGTTATTGTTTTTATTATTATTATTATTATTATTATTATTATTATTATTATTATTATTATTATTATTATTATTATTATTATTATTATTATTATTATTATTATTATTATTATTATTATTATTATTATTATTATTATTATTATTATTATTATTATTATTATTATTATTATTATTATTATTATTATTATTATTATTATTATTATTATTATTATTATTATTATATTATATTATTATTATTATTATTATTATTATTATTATTATTCTCATTCTCATTCTCATTCTCATTTTCATTCTCATTCTCATTATCATTATCATTATTATTACTATTCTAGTTAGAAGAAGAAGTAGTAGTAGTAGTAGTAGTAGTAGTAGTAGTAGAAGAAGTAGTAGTAGTAGTAGTAGTAGTAGTAGTAGTAGTAGTACTAGTACTATTATCATTATTATTAGTAGTAGTAGTAGTAGTAGTAGTAGTAGTAGTAGTAGTAGTAGTAGTAGTAATAGTATAATTAGTAGTAGTATTATTGTTGTTGTTGTTATTATTAGTATTATTACTATTATATTATTATTATTTCTATTATTATATTATTATTATTATATTATCATCCTTGTCATTATAATTATCATCATAAATTACATGTAGAGTGAAATTATATCAATATCCTTCGATTTCCTGATTGAAATCCATGCAAACTTCAGACTGCTACCGAATGCCTCTGTGGTCATGGAAACCTACAGTCACCAATAACGGTAGCTTGTCACCAAGTATTTCTGTTTCCTGTGCACGTGTCCTTCTATTCGTTTCTCGTTTCTAAATACATGTAGTTACGTTTTTTTCTTTCTTTTTAAATGTCTATTGTCATATGATTTCCTTCTTTATGAATTTGAAAGACATAAGAAACATTTTTACTCCAGACAAAACCTGATACTCGAAAGAAATTATATTTGGAACTTTCCAATATATGCAAAAATATCTGCAGACAAATAACATCATCCATTAATTATTGGAGCAATAACAACAACAACAACAACAATATTTCCTTTCTCTCTGAATTGTTTTTAATTTTTCCTTTCTTTATTTTGATATCACAGCTTATGATTACAATTGTATCGTTGTTATAATGGCATTTTGTAACCCATGCTAAGACTAACTTGGTGTTTGTAGAAAGTTGAAACCCGAATCGTTTCAACATCTTTATCGTTTCGGGGCATCAGGTTTCATTAATGTCAAGTAAATAATTTTAACAATGTGCTACTGTCAACCAATCTCTAATTTTCATGACTGTTCATTCCAGGACCAGACTTTATTAAGCTGACCTGAAGTAATTAATTCAACTCATTCATTCCACTGTTTTGGTTTGATTTGTTCTCAGATGTAGCCAGCGCCGTCAAAAGGCAACACTGCAAAAAGATTTGTCGAGAGATTCACGGGACGAGAATTTGCTTCCAAACTAAAGAACCTCGTAAAGATACTATCTTGTACATGTATGATATGACAAACTGTTTATGAAACTGAAAACATGAACTGAACGTTGTTTCTTCGATACTGTATTCGATATCAGTGATTTTCAACGTTTCCAGATATTATCTACTACCTGATTGGTTAAAGGAAATTTGAAAACAGAAGAAACAAAAAGAACAGGAAAAGCCCAAAAACAAGGGCAATCAATTGGATCAACGTATCTTCAAGTTTCTAGAAAGCAATTCCATATTACTGTACATCATTTGGAAATCTTTATAGAAGGAAAGACAATAAATGTCCATGTTGAAAGTGTTTAAAATGTTGACATTCACCAACATGTAGAAAAGTCTAGACATGTCAATGTGCATCATAGTGTTTTTAAACTTTAGACCAAGGCGACATAAGACCAGCGCAACATAATTGTGACGGTGAACATCTTCTAACCTGTCACGTGACACACAGGTACAAATATGGGTAAAAAGACGTTGACTGAAAGCGAGATTTACGCTCGTTGTAGAAACAAGCATGCTCAGAAACACTTGCAGGATAAACTGGACAGTCTCGGCGAAGAGTGAATTCAATTCCATTGATTTCTTAAGAACAGAAATTGACGGCATGCGAACATTTCGAAGAAACAACATAAAGAACTTCCGGTTGGAGCGCCGACGCTGTTCGACCATCAAGAAGAGAAACAACTTTCATCTCTACAACTTCATCGCCTCACAGACAGCAGCTCGTGATAAGTGCTGGTAGGAGCCGGGTCAGCCTGCCCTGGGCCTACACGTACAAACCCGATTCTCACAACCAGTGTTATAAAGACTGGCTACTGTCATCAACAAACTTCAAAAAATACTTTAAATCTTCGTCACAAATCGGCAAAATCCTCGGCTTTGTCCAAGCTGTCAACGTCATCGAGTCCTGGTAGTTAT